>CAMPSB010000210.1:0-47500 GCA_946959425.1 Argyrosomus regius
CGCGCACAGCTTCCGCGTGCAGTGCGTCCGGGGATTGCCACCTTTCAGAAATGAAAATAAGGGACGCCCACCACGGCTCCTCAGGGCCATGACCACCACGGGCCCGACTCCTGTTGGCCGGGCGCCCGCAGCAGTATGTTTTATTTTATGCCGTGTTTTTAGTAAAGGGGTGATCAAGAAAGCAATTAGTCATACTTAATGCTTGAAATGCTTTATTACCATTGAACACATTCTCTTATAACGTGCAATTAATTAAATCTTAAATGAAATCTGTTTGTGTTGAGTGTGCAACAATTAACTTTTGAAACATAAACTAAATAAACCGTATATGGCCATTACAGCCCACAGTAGCCTGTGTTCAAGCTGAGAACAGCTTATATTGGCTAATACTACTGTATATTAAATAAATTATCATTCATTCGACTTTAAAAACTCAACATCCTAAACAATCAATCAAACCACAATAGTCTACTAAAATCAAATTAATCATGGGAATCAGTCATAATGGCTCTTCCCACTCACGTCTGTATTTGTGTAAGCGTTTCCGCTTCTGAGGACGTGGTGGAGTATCGGGTGTAGTGGACATTTTTAAAAGGTGCAGGTTTTGTGAGCAGCGCCGGTGTGTGTTGTCTGTCTCTAGGCAACCGTGACAGCCAGACACAGACACACAGAGGATCGGAGCCGGGGGGCTTTTGATCATTATTGTTAGATTTAGTGTTGTTGGGTTAGGGCTAGGGGGGCTAGGGTTAGGGTTAGGGGGTTAGGGGGTTAGGGGGTTAGGGGGTTAGGGTTAGGGTTAGGGTTAGGGTTAGGGTTAGGGTTAGGGGGGGTTAGGGTTAGGGTTAGGGTAGGGTTAGGGGTTAGGGTTAGGGTTAGGGTTAGGGTTAGGGTTAGGGCTAGGGTTAGGGTTAGGGTTAGGGTTAGGGTTAGGGTTAGGGTTAGGTATATGGGGTTTCGGGTGCCGTCGGACCCCCGACCGACGAACTTCGAAGGGCCATAACTTTTGAACGGAAGGTCGTAGAGCGATGAAACCGGGCTCTACCCCCCCCGTCCGACGGGGTGGGCTTTCCAACGGTGGCACCCCCGTCCTCCTACGACCTTCGGTTCCCGAGATACGCCCACTTTTTGGGTGACAAAATATGCATCTCGGGAACCGTAGGTCGTAGAGACTCGGGGACAAGTCCAGCGTGTTCAGAAGGGTCGAATTATGTTCGACGGATGATGGTTCCAAGTCTCTAGGACGTACGGTTGAGGAGTTATTCAGGAAAAACCACCGCCCGTTAAGGCACAATGGGACGGTGGGCAGTGAAGAAATCACTAAGTGTTTTGTCCCAAATCCTTCCTCCAGAATAGTGTTAGGAGCACGTTTCAGGTGATTTGGAGTGCATTGGTAGTGGTTTGTGGTGACATGTTTTTCGATCCTGTTGTCTCACAGTCTTCAACTTCGTCCTGACTGGGCTGACTGGATAGCAACTTTCTAATTTGATGTCCAAATTAAGTCTAAAATGTTACATGTACATCAGTAGACAATAACACACAGGATTCTTCAGGATTGGCAGCAGAAAGAACTCTTTATTATCTTTACAGACAACAAGAGCCCGAGTCTCCCGGGAACAGACTGACTTCACTTACTCAGGCGTTCTCTTTTATACCTGTATGCAAATTTCATAAACCCTGCCTGTTTCCATACGTCCAGCCTATCATCATTCAACTTTCACTATGACATAATGGTGTAATTTTCCCCACAGGTGGATCTTCTGGGTGCTTTCCAAGGCCTGAATTCTAGGGATTTTCCATTCTACTGGTGTCTTGTTCTACACCTACTGTCCATGGCCTATGAAGGCCAATATATTTCTTTTAAGTTACTCTTTGCCAAATTACACCATTATGTTTGGTTTCGTACTTTATACCTTTTTTTAAAACTTCTTTTATTACTTCTTCTTACACCATTATGTCACAGGTCTTTTTAACCATATTTTTTTAAAAGTTTAATATACTTCACATTGTTACAAGTCACACATCTCAAACTTAATCATACTAAAAATCGTGTGCTCTTTTCTTCATTAAACATTGTGCTCACACTCTAAATTATGTCAAAGGTCAAGTGCTCGTTACTTCATTAAACATTGTGCTCACATTGAGTCAAACCATGGTGCATTTTGTATAGCATACAACACTTTGTGTGGTTATATTATACTTCAACGTTCAAAAGGTTATATTGTTTCAAATCATGTCTTTCTTCAATCAATCACTTCACCTTGTGCAAGGGGTTCTTCTTTCCGCATTTGGCATTGATTAAAATGTTATCCAGTTACCAGTAAATAATGTGTACTTTAGTAGTTATACCCGTTATATATTTGTCAAAATGCAAACTTAAAGAAACTTAAAGTCAGAACTGCAAAACACAAAGGAATCAGAGGTTATGAGCTAAAACTAGTTTCGGAGTTTCAAATAATCAGAACTACTCAGAAAAGATTAACTGTCAGAGTATACTCAGAAAACCATATCTCCCCAAAATTTATACTACATATCACTGTCAGAGTATACTCAGAAAACCATATCTCCCCAAAATTTATACTACATATCCCCCCTTTGTGACTGGTACCACAAGGTCACAATCCCCAATCCACTAATGAGAAGCTAATTTTAGTCACATGTCATATTAAAGACAACACGGAGCTAACTCCAGTAGTGAAAATTTAAACCAACGCGCCACACATCTTTTTCTATTCGATGGTGCAGATCGCGATGACAAAAACTAGGCATATAGTCCATTGGTACACAGTAAAGTACGGGCATGGAGGCAGTAGTCAGATTATGTAGCATTCAGTAGTATGTGATACAGTAATGTCAATTATGCAGAAGAACTGTCCAAACGATCAGCAGTATAAGACTGTAGTTCGTGGTGTACAACACGCGAGGGATCTTACTGATGGTAAAACTGGGGTTGGGCACTTGCCAGTTGTTGGTACAATAAGTCCTCGATGAGTTGGGTTTTATAACCCAAACGGCTATGCATCGCAACGAGCTCTTGCTGCAGGAGCCGTTCTCTGTCAGAGTGTTGTTGTTGGGCCGCAACAAGTTGTTGCTGCAGGCGCAGCTCCCTCTCAGATCGCTGTTGCCGAGCCTCCTCAAGTTGGTGCTGCAGGACCGTAACTTGGAACTGCAGTTCGGAGATCTCCTGGGCCTGCCTCCGGCGGTGTTGTTGCTGGGAATAGGTATGACGGCGGGCATTGCGGTTTCTCATTGCCTTACAACGTGCAATGCGTATTCCATCAAGCCAATAGGGATTGCGGCTGAGCTCATCTTGATGCATATCCAGATACTGACGGAATTGCTGCGTATTCATGTCCGCCAGCTGTTCACCTGTGATGAGTCGTGGTCCTGGGCGATTAGGCATTTGGGGAGTCAGAGCTGGCCGTTGGCTTGGTGGAGGATTGGCCATGGGTGCTGGTGGTTGAGGTCGTGAATTCTCTCGGAGTGTTGGTGGTTGAGGTCGTGGATTCTCTGGGAGTGTTGGTGGTTGAGGTCGTGGATTCTCTGGGAGTGTTGGTGGTTGAGGTCGTGGATTCTCTGGGAGTGTTGGTGGTTGAGCCCGTGGAGGTCGATAGGGCGCCGCTGCTGGTGCATAACTGTCGCCCGAGTCCTCACTGTCAGTGGTAGGCGGCGATTTCTCTGGATCCTGTGGTGCTGGTTTTGTGGACCCGTCTTTAGGTGGAATGCCCGATGGGCCAGGTTTTTCATCATCCACTCTTGCAAGTGTTAACATGGGCTGTGATCTGGTCAGGAGCGTCAGCAGTGTCGTCTTCTTAGGTACCGGTGGTGGTGTGGGTTGGGCCTTCTCCGAAGGCTGCTGGGCTTGCTCCGTGGGTTGGGGCACCACTGGGGATGGTGATGCCGTGGGGGGTCGGTGTGTGGCTGGGGGTTCCCCGTGGGAAAGGAGAGGTTGGAGAGTAGGAGTTTGGATCGTCAGAGAAGTCACCCTCAGCGAGTGGGCTGTCCGATATTCTCCAAGTCATGGTGCTATCTGGGCGGCGCCGGAGCGCATAGCCAGTCATCTGTGGCTGTGTCTGGTCGTTGGGATTCTTTGCCATGGTATGGTATACTGATGGGACAAGGCACATCATGAGTTTTCCCTAACGACCCACCCACACATTATCTCCTCGACCATAGTCCCTAAAAAATCCTGTCATGACACCTCCCACCATGATCCTCAGTCGATCATTATGTAAGTTGTACTGGACCCTGCAGTGATCCGAGCTGTGTCTGACCGCTGTCTTGCCTCTTTTGTGTAGAGCTACATGTGTGCTGAACAAAACATCGGTTCCCCAACATACTGTAATAACCTGTACCTGAGCTCGTGTAACTACAGGCGTACATATCCTTTGTTCGGTGTTCACTATGTCGTAAGTGTATGTTATGGAAGCATGTTTGGTGTGCACGATCATTCCCCTAGGTAGATCATAGGAATGTGTTACCAAATTTGTGCAGTACATAGATTGCAGCCGAATGGTTGCCTCGGGTGGCAACGGATATCGCTCAGAGTGCAATGTGTGGTTGTTGAATTGTGGATGCAGATTAGTTTTGGAATTTTGAATTGTAATTGGTCCATATGGCAGTTGGCTTAACACGGTTTGTAAGGCCAGATTGTATTTCCCTTTGTTTGTTGATTTTCTCCCCCTAGACTGTTTCTTTCGCGTGTGGATGCTTGATGGTTCTGCCATTATGGTACCGCGACGTAGGTGTCCAGTGAGCGGTTGTCAGGATGGGTCATGTTTGCATATTGATGTGCCTCCAACTCGGGGTCGTCTGCATCTGGTGCAAAAAGAGGAAATTGTCCAGTTATTACTTTAGTAGCTTTAGCTAACATCATTTTAACCATTGGTAGGACACAACACGAGACTGTCATAGCTACTAGTGCCAGCCCTCCCAATATCATGCCTATGGTCAAAAGTATTTTCTTCCACGTCATACCGTTAAGCCAGTCCCAGAGCTTAGTTAGCCATGCTGGTTGGGTGTTCCAATTGGAATTTGCCACATGTTCGTCTCTCAGGGTTTTCATTTCTCTCAGAATTTTGGTGAGATTACCATCGGTGCCTGTAACCATGGGAATGACCAAACAACATTCTTCCCCGAACATATCACACACTCCTTGATCGTCTGCCAATAGGGTGTCGATGGCGAATCTATTTTGCAACGTCATGAGTGAGGTAGCATGCAACTGCTGACTGACCCCATCTAACGCGGCTATTGTCCAATTAATGAATCTCTGTTGGTTGAACCACAGGTAGTTAACCCATCTGCTATTGCGTGCAATATATTGTGCATTCGTTATTGGACCATAGAACGGGATTGCGCCTGCTGCCTGACCAGATTTGATCCAGGCTTCGCTTATGGCCTTGTGTTCATCGGGTACGCCCCTAGGTTCTTGATTCCATGCAATAAACACTTTGTCTGTGGTTTGCCATGGTAATGCCACGGCACGTCGGGTTCTACTGCGGCGACGGCTATTACCTGTTCTATTTTTGCTAAAGAAAGAGGCCTCATAGACGGTTACTGGTCCAGTCAATTTAACCGGGGCACAGATTCCTGTCCAATTTATCGGTAACGCCGTTTTCAGCTGCTTGTCATTATCGCAAACCCAAAACATGTCAGCAAATGATTGTGTGCCGTTTTCCATCGATGCTACTTCAAATTTCATATATTTGGTTCTACGTTTAACATACAATTTGCCTTTGCCATTACCTCTTACCACCTGTCTGCAGTTGAGGGCCGCTGATGAGGCGGTTCTACACATTCGTATGGTTTGGTTGGCATAGAGCGTTGTGTTTTCGCAACCTGTGGTGCCACGGTTGCACATTGTTAAGTTGAATGTTGAGTTAGCATATGCGGCGCGTACTGCTCTTACTGTAACGTTACGACATGTTATGCCTTGACTTTCTGACTTGTTTCTACGGGCCAAGGCTTGCTCTAGGGTTATTCCTCTAGCAACGCAAAATGGATGTGTTGTGTTTTCTGGAATCTCCACACGTGGCGGAAGCCAATACTCTAATCCTTGTGCCAATACAGGACAGAATTGTGGGTGCCTATTTGTTGCGTTCAACCATTTGTTGGTTGAGTTTCCTGTGCTGTTTAATAGACAGAAGGCCAAGCACAGTCCTCGTTCTACACAGTTTTTTACATTAAAGCCTGGAATAGGCAAGACGCTCGGCATCCGTTTAACGTTGTGGCATGTGAGGCATGTTTGGTTGCTAATTTGTCTAGCTGAAAAACGCATCCACTGATAGAACATGTTATTCTCCCAATTTCCTGTTTTCCACACGTCTTTGCCTTTTTTCTTTCCGTGGGGCAGACTCCTTTGAGCACGATGCCCCTCAAAAGGTTGCATCAACTTGAGCGCGTCATCTACCGTGAGCGTTATACGTTTCATTTTGTCCGTACATTTGTGAAGTGTACACTTTATTTTTAAGGTCACCAATCCTTCTTTTCTACATTGATTATGCACCGGAAGACTGTAGATTTTGGTTGCATTCGGACCTAGTGTCAGGGTTTGATCATGCACATTGGATCTTACATAAGTGAGTGTGATCAGTTGGTTATGTGTGATTTTTCCCTGTGTTGCAGCTATCATTCCTGTGGCCACTGCGCATTCCATAAGCTTGTGTCTTAGTGTTTTCTGAGGCACTACTGCCTCTGGTTCATCAATTAAGTACATTGTCAGGAGAACGCAAACTAGCATTAGTCCCACTCCCACTATCCGACCCTGACTCATCCCTCCCTTCTTCTCGTCCGAAGAATGTGCGCCATGACTGCGTTTCATAATCCCACACTGAGAGGATGGGACCTGAGACTGTTGGTGCAGTTTCATCCCTTGCGGGAGAGGCTGCTGTGGGGGTTGTTGTGGTCCCTGGTGAGCTTCTGTGCCATGACCGGAGTTCCCAGTCATAGTACCACATAGGGTCGTGGGGGGTCTGGGTTTGGTTCTGGGGGGAGCGGCTGTGGCTCCTGAGGGGCCTTCTCCTGGGTCGTCATTCCCTGGAGAAGCTGCATAATTACTTTCCTCTGATGTGGAACTGCTTTGTGTGCTTTCTCTTGCTGGCAGTGATCCAGAGCTTGGGGTGCTCTGTCTCTCTGAGCTTTGATGGCTTGTTGGCCTTAGTCTTTCAGCTACTCGCTGAGAGCGTCTCTGTCCCTGCGGGGAGGCGTCGCCTTCCCCTTGCGCGCTCAGGGGCCGATGTTCTGGTTGCTGGGCGGCGTCGCCGTCCCTTGCACCCTCGGTCCCCTGCGATGGTGTTGTGTTTGCTCTGGTGCAATGGTTGAGATGGAACCAAACGGTCTTACCTTCGACCTTTAGGGCAGTGGGAGTTACCAAAGTGACTTTATGGGGTCCTTCTCTTCTGGGTTGATCCCACCTCTTTTTGAACACTCTTACGTACACCCAATCACCTGGTTCAACCTGCTGCTGTCCTGGCGGAACAGGCTCTCCTCTGTTTTCCGTTGCACCTTTGACCTGTTGAAACACAACCTTGTGGATTTGAGACAAATGCTTCAAATAGTTAGTCAATTCTCTTTCACATTGTTCCAATGGTGGCCCTTCATACGGGCCTCTGCGGTGGGGAACCGGCATCGGTCTTCCCGTTAACATTTCATGCGGTGTTAAATGGGTTATTCTGTTAGCTTGTGTTCGCATAGACATTAAAGCAAGCGGTAGAGCATCCACCCAGTTTAGTTTATGCTGCGCATCGGCCCTAATCTTTGCTAACTTAGCTTTCAGGGTACCGTTAGCTCTCTCTACAGCTCCCTGTGACTGTGGGTGATACACACATCCGAACTTCTGTTTGATTCCCAGCATCTTCATTGTTGTTTTCATTAATTCTGCCACAAAAGCCTTACCATTGTCCATACTAAATGTATCTGGGAATCCAAACCTGGGAAACACTTCTCTACACAGAAACTTCGCCGCAGACTTAGCATCCGGGCCCTTGGTGGGAACTGCTTCCACCCACCGGCTATAACGATCTATTACTACTAGGATGTACCTGTAACCTCGCACACGCTCTATCATATCTATGTGATCCATCATCAAGTGTCTAAAAGGACCATCCGGGGGTGGAATATGGGCCAATGGTGTGGTAAAGGACTTTCTAACATTGTACTGCGCACACACAAGACATTCACTCAACACTCTGTCCACTGTAGCCGCCAAAAATGGCGACCACCATACTGCTTGTAATCGTTTAATAATTACCCCCCTTGAACAGTGATCCTGTCCATGTGCATCACGTATTGCTATTTTTAACAGTGCAGAGGGCAACACAAAATGTCCTTGGCCACTTCTCCACAGACCTTTCTGAGGACCATCTTGGTTGTTCTTCGTCGCCCCCTCTTTTCAACCATACCGATTGCTCAAATGCTCCTGCTTTATCCTGTGCAGCTATCAATGAGGCCATGTCTGTGAGTGGCTCACAATCTTCCGCTACTAACAATGGACCTACACTTTCACTTACTGCTGCTCTTTTAGCTGCCTCGTCTGCCAGATTGTTACCTTTTGCAATTAACGAGTCTGTTTTCTGATGGCCTGCACATTTAATAATGGCCACTGCTCTTGGGAGATGGATGGCTTCTAGTAAGGCTGAAATAGCTTCTCCGTGTGTAACTGGGGTTCCATCCGCTCTAAGAAAACCTCTTTGTTTCCAAATGTTACCATGCACGTGACAGACTGCATAAGCATACTGTGAATCTGTATATACGTTCAGACGCCTTTGTTCCCCCAATTTACACGCTGCTGTTAAGGCTTTGATTTCTGCTAACTGTGCTGAGCAAGGCTGTGTAAGCTTCATTGCCTGAACTTCTGTGAAGGCATTATCGTGATGTAATTGTACTATAGCGTAACCTGCATGATTACCTGCTGCATCTCTAAAACAGGATCCATCCACAAACAAAGTGAGGTCTGCTGCTATAGGTTGGTTGTACATGTCTTCACGGGGTTTAAGAAAATTTTCTGTTGACTGTACACAGTCATGAGGCTCACCCTCAGTAGGGATCACCATTCTTGTTGCTGGATTGATTGTGTTGCAACGCTGAACCGTTATCTCTGGGGCTGAAAGAATTACTTCGTAACCTGTCTTTCTAGCCTGGGTTAGAACGAATCTGGGACTGGTTAGCATGGCATGCAATTGATGTGACGTGTGTATGGTCACTGGGTGGCCCATAGTTACTGCTGTAGCTTTCTGATATGCAAACGCTGCGGCCGCCAATCCCTGGTAACAGGGAGGCAGTCCTGATTCAATGTTATCCAATTTGGCGCTGTAATATGCCAAGGGTTGTTTACCCGTAGGAGTGTCTTGCATCAATACTGCACACGCGAATCCTCCTTTTTCTGCAACAAACAAATCAAACATTTTAGTGTAGTCTGGATTTCCTAATGCTGGAGCAGTGCGCAAATCTTCTTTTAGGGCTGCAAACGCACCCTCAGCTTCCTCTGTCCACTGCAATGATGTTGAACTATTACTTTGCCCTGCCGCTCTAATTAATGCACGCAATGGGGCTGCTTTGATTGCATAATCACAGATCCAAGGTCGGCTGTAACCTGCCATGCCCAAGAATGTCAACATTTGACCAACAGTTTGCGGTTTTGGGGCCTTGGTTATGGCCTCAATTTGAGATGGAGCAATTGCTCGCTTATTACCACTTAGTTTTCGTCCCAAGTATTCTACTTCAGTTTGGCAGAATTGTAATTTACTTTTACTCACTTTGTGACCACCTGTGGCTAAAGTTGTCAGAATTGTGACCGAGTCCCTCTCACACTGATCTTTAGAGGGACTGCATATCAATAGGTCGTCCACGTACTGGATTACAGTGCTCTGGACTTCCAGACGCTGTAGATCGTCTGCTAAGACTCTGTTGAACAGCGTTGGACTTTCCACGTATCCTTGTGGCAATCTTGTGTACGTGTACTGCTGCCCCCTATAGGTGAAAGCAAAAAGATACTGTGAGTTTGGATGCACTGGCACACTAAAAAATGCTGAACACAAATCAATTACTGTGTACCACTTAGTGTCCGGTGGGATGTTTGAGAGCAGCGTATGTGGGTCCGGGACGAGAGGTTTTTCTGCGTCAACTATAGAATTGATCGCTCTTAAGTCATGTACCAATCTGTAATCGTCCGAATGTGGCTTCTGTATTGGAAAGATGGGAGTGTTGCATGGGCTCTTTGTTTTAATTAACACACCTGCAGCCTCTAGACCTTCAATTATAGGTCTAATACCTTCCTCAGCGTTTTGCTTAAGTGGATATTGTCTTCTGTGTGGTAAAACTATTTGCGGCCTAAGTTTTATGCGCACTGGTTCTGCTGACTTCACTATCCCTACATCTGTTTTGTGCATGGACCACACCTGTTCCGGCACCTGGTCTAACAGCTTTGCATGTTCCTCTGTCAATGGTAACTGTGTGGGCGGCCTGGGACTCAATAATACTCTTTCCGCCCTTGCCATATTGAGTGCTAACGACGTTATTCTTAAGTATTGTCGGTCTCCTGAGATTTGAACGTCTTTATTTGCTGTTGGATGCCAGTTCTGTTGCAGTGCTGTTTTCACCATTGGGCCCAAGTCATGAGATTGATAGCCGTCTGTAATCAACAAGGCTACGTGTGGTCTAGAGTCCTGAACCTGGAACCATGGCTCCAGTTTGTGACTGAGAGTCACTTGTGCTGCCACTCCTTGTGGTCCAATGAATATAGATTCGCTTTCCACATACAGTGGTTGTCTGTTATACTCCGCTTCCCAGCATATCTCGTAATCTTCGTGGGACTGTGTTTTATCATACATTAGAGTGCAATGCCATGGCAATCGAGGTTCTTGAGCGTTTTTGTACATGGACATAGCCCACTCTTTGTACCGCTCCCATTGTTTTGCCAAATTTGATCTTGCTGGATGGTCCCACCTCAGCCAGTATACAGCTGGACAAATGTCTTTTCTTTTCTTTATTTCAGACACTCCTGTTTTGTCTTGTTCCTCTGGTGTTTGTGCCAGCATCATTCCGTGTATTGCTTCTTCGGGGAAGTCAATACATAAGCCATCTTGAGTACACATAATTTTTGCTTTTAAAGGGCATAGTATGTCTCTTCCCAGTAGATTAATTGGTGTGTCTACTGAGTATAACAGCGGGGCTGAAATTAATTTTCCTGCTATTAGCATGGGCACTGGTTGTGTCAGGGGAATTATTTGGGTTTTCCCAGAGAAGCCCACAGTCTTTACAGATGAGCCAGATAGGGGAAGTCTGGAGCCTTCGCTTCCTATACAGGAGTATGTGGCCCCTGTGTCCACCATGAATTGGTGCGTTTGGTTCTGTATTTTTACTTCAATTTTGGGCTCATCTTTAGGCTGCTTCGAAACGACTGGTGACATGTGCTCCCCTGCATTGGGCTCCTCTAGGCCCCCCCTATTGCCAATCCCTGGCTGGGCCTGTCCATGGGTTGACTGGACAGTCTCTGCGTATATGTCCCGGTTGGTGACATCCCCAACATCCTTCCTCTACTTCTCGTTGTTGTGGCACTTCATTTAAATTGGGGGTGGATCGGGTGCGCCCATATTGTTGTAATGGGCGTCCTCTGCCTCCTCCCCGACGATATGGACCTGTTCCGCGTCCCCTGGGTCCTCCATATCCAGGTCTGTAATTGTCAGGTTGGCTAACCTGAACATATATTGGTGGCATTGTTCCTGTCATTAGAGATGGTCCTGCTGGAGTGGATTGTGGTCTTGCTTGGACCTGCGGAGTCATTGGCTGTCCTTGATATGGCGCAGCCGGATATTGTGGGGGGGCCACTGTTGCTGGCTGTGTCTGGGCTTTTTCCACAGTCACCACTGGAGCTTGTACTTTATTTTTCTCTTTCTTTTGCTTGGTATGTAGCTCATTTAGCTGCAGTTGGGTTAGCTTGTTTGCCAAGCGTTTGCTCTCCTCTTCTTCTTTTTGTTTTTCTTTTCTCACACATTCCACGTGATGTATGAGATGTTCAGAGAATAATGGCCAATCCATTTTCATGAATCCGACCACATTATCTAGACGTTTCTGGACTTCTGGTGGCATGGCTTTCTTTACCATTACTTTGAACAGGCTTTTGGTGGTGTCATTTGCATTCCAGGCTCCTCCCGTTTCTTCTCTCCATTTCCTCTGGAACGCATTGAGGAACTTTGCTGGACATTCATCCTCCTTCAATGTCTCTCCTTCTAGTTTAGACGGGTCCATTTTTTCAGGATACTTACTCCTTAGTTCGGACCACACTGCATTGCGCCAGGCGTTGAAGCCTACGTGGTCCACGGTGTTGCCTTCCACCAGCTTCCTTAGGTCTGCTCCCAGCAGTACTTCTTCTGCCATGTGTTTGCCCATTATATACATGAGCAGCGCCTTTATATCTCCTAATGCCAGTTTTACTCCAGCTGTGTTTTCCTCCAATGTAGTAATCCATTTATTGGCTCCTCCTGTGAGCTCTGGCAGCCTGTTCACTAGTCCAACCATGTCGCAGAATGACCATGGCACATAGTGCTGATCTCGTCCTTTAATTATGATTGGGCACATGTTGTATTTTTCGTATGATAATTCTTCTTCGCCAGGAGGCGCTCTGTTGGATTCGCATTGTCTCTCGGCCTCCTCTGTTTCGTCTCCGAGGCTTATCAGTGGTTCATTCATCATTCTTTTCCGTGAGGCACCTCCCACCGCACCTAAGAGTCTCCCACTTCTTAGTGTCATGCGTGATGGGGGGGCCTGTGGGGCGCTGTTCTCTCTGCCTTTCTTTTTCAGCCAGTTCTAACCGGTGGAGTAGGTTTCCCAGCTCACCATATAACTCTTCAGAGTCTTGGTCTTTCGTGGTTTCCATTGTTCCTTCCAACTGTACTTTCAGTCTTTGTGAAGTATTTTTGGGGTTAGCGTCTCTTTGTGGCGTAATCCTCATTTCTGCCACACTTTCCCTGAGGCCTGCTAGTTCCGCCTCAATGGCCTTTAGCTGGTTGACCTCTGCCTCTAGCTCCTCCATATCTCTCCGTTCCCGTTGGAGATCTTCATATGTGAGTGGTGACTCAAGATGTTGGCTGGTCCCCATACGTCGTTGTTCCTCCGCCCAGTTCTGACATCGGCTGGTATCTTTTCTCCTTTCTGCTGATCTTCTATGCATTTCTTGCCAGCACTGTCTCTCCAGTTCCTGGAACATCTTATCTCCTTCCTTCCTTCTTTCCTGTTCTCTCCTTTTTTCAGCCTCTTCATACTGTTCCCTCTCTCTTCTTCTCACCCTCACCTCACTTTCTGCCTCCTCATACTTTCTTGAGGCTGATGCTGTTTCTTTAGCTGAGTCACTACTTGCTGTTTGTCTGCTAGTCGGGTGCATGGGAGCACGTGTTGACTGACTCGGTGTGCCCTGACGTGTGGTGCTTTCATGTCGTTCACTGTCCCTATCCGTGCAGCTGGCTGTGGTACTTGCCCTGTCTGATGAGGCACTATCATCTGTATCCATGTTGTTACTCTCTGGCTGATGTGCTGTCCAAGTTATGTGCAATTTGCCTGACAACTCTCCCTCTGCTGTGCCCATGAGCGGGCACTGGGTCGCCTGCTGCTGTGTTGAACCTTCTGTATAGTGTGGTGCGTACGGGGGTGGGGATTCTAAAATCTCTGTGGGTGTCCCTTCTTTCCCCTTCTCTGTCATGGGCATCTGGGTAATATCCAGTATTTGCCTACGTCCTTCCTGTCTAAACCACCTCAATACTTCCCTCTCGCTGGCCCTCTTTCCTTCTCTACTGTTGCTCGTGTCTTTTGCTTTATAATGTTTAATGTTGGCTTCCACTTCGTTGCAAAAGGCTGCGGTGAAGGTTCCATTTTCTGGCCACTGCAGCTTTCCAGATGTTCGTTTGTGCCACTTTTTCACACAGCTCCTTATCTGCTTCTCGTGATCAGGTTGTCTTTTGATCACCTGTTCCATGGGTGTTGGCTCTCTGCCACCCTTCGCCACTTTTGCTCCCATGTATCCTTGTTTTACTTCACCGGATCTAGGAACCTCTGGGACTCCTTCCTCTCTGGTCCTGATTTGAACAATTATTTTATTAACTGTTATTCCGTCTTTAAATTTCTGTTCTCTATGTGGATTATATCTTAGGATTCCGACGGACTTGGTGATACAGCCGAACTTGCCTGTTTCCCACTTAACTTTTCTAAGAGCTGCACTTAGTACTACTCTAGGGTCAACTGCACTCCTATTTCTTCCTGCTAATGTGAGTCCCTCTGGAATGTTTAAAAATGCTGTTAATGGAATAGTCACTGGTTTTCCTGGATCATTGCATAACTGCTCCAGTGGGATTGCCAGATACCTCGGGGTCCATAAACCGCGCAGAATTAGCGTCCACGGTACCAGAGGAAAGTCCTCCTGTACTTGCGGTAGATTCACAAATCTCGTTATTTGCCACAGTTTCTGATTAATTTCTTGTTTGTCTTGCCAATGCTCAACCCCTTCGTCGTCCTTGTAGGTTCGTTCCAGCCAGAAATGTGTTCTAATACCCTGCAATTCTGGATCTCCTTCTGTTGCTAGATGATCAGATGTTATTATTTCATCTCCACTACTATCTTCATTAATCTCCATATACTTATCTCTCCTTATTTTGTTATTATTATTACTTTAGTAATGCTCGATTGTTTATCTACACAATCTCAACTTTTAGTTATTTAAAGTTAAATCTTCAACCATTCTCATAATTATTCCGCTAAGAAACAGTACAAAGGCTATGAGAGCGCATGTGCCTAATACCAAATGCCCTCTCCAGGCCTGCTCTCTTATTTCCTCTAAGTTTTCTATCTTTACTATTTGTTACTACTTCTAAGTTATTTTACTCAACCTGTTTTGATCAAACCTGTAGCCTTATTACTATTTTAGTTTGGGTTATTTATTCATTAATTTTAACAAATTATAGCGTCGTTTGTGTGTCTGTGATTATCTACTTATTACTAGGTTCTTTGGCCGAGGCCTTCTATTGGCTCTTTCAATTTTTCAAACTGCTTTTAAGCTTAAATTTTGCTCAATTCTTTCTAAACAGCACGTTCTGTTTCATTCTGTTCTGTTACAACGCTTTTTACTTTTTGGATCCTGTCGTTGAAATACAACAAAAGTTTCTAAATCTCAAAAGCTGAGACTAACCGCCCCTCCTTTTCTGAATTTACGCTCCTGTGCTCTCTCCCTATCTCCTGCTACTACTGCTATTCAACGAGGTATGACTTGTTCACACACACACTGATACTTCCTCAAGGTCAGACGTCTCTGCACTTTTAGAGCGCACACACATACAGACACACCAACTCAACCTGGTACCTTTTACACACACACACCTCTTCACCTCACTCACTTACACTTTAATTCTTCACAAGACAAGAACACAAATGATCATTAGTTATACACATTTGGCCAAACTCACAAAAACACTGTGCACTATTACGTCACCCTCTTGGTGATTATCGCCGTCTCTGGGCGATGCGCGCTTTGACAGTTATCTACTTCTTAGACCTGTCTCCCGAATCTATCTGCGCCCGTTCAGACCTGGCGTTTGTCTCTGGAAAGCCCCAACAATAGGCTGAAACTCTACAGTAAATTAACACTCAGCGGTATCCACGCAAATGACCCGCAGCAAATTGCCCGTTCAGACCTCTTTGTAACAACACTGAGCTATCTCTGCCTTCTGCTGAGACCCTACAGTGCGGAACGTAGAGCGGTATTCACAATTGCTTAGTCGACTTTTATCTCTTATCTAGACAGTTATCTACACCTTAGACCTGTCTCCCGACTCCTTGCACCTTCCGCGCAACGGAACCGCAGCGAACTTGCCCGTTCAGTCCTCTTTGTTATAACGCGGAAGCGCCCCAGCACTCAGCTGAGGCCCTACTGCGTGACACGCAGAGCGGTAGCCGCAATCGCTTGGTCAACCTTATATATCTAATTCTTTTTACCAAAACACAATGTTCAACATGACTCTCGCACTGGGTCTAACCTAAAAACTCTTTTATCTTCTTTCCCTACTTACGATTTATTCCACTATTTGGCTTCCAGCCCTGGTCTGTCTACTTCGCTGGCTTATCAGTTACTGGCCTCCCTTAGCTGTTTCAGCTTGAATGGACAGCCACACAAGTCCAAATGCAAAAGTTAGACAGACAATTAGCCAACAAAATATGCACACTTGCAGCAAAATCTCTTCAAACTCAGGCATTCTCTCGCACCATGGTCAACCCGTTAGACTGGACAATACAGCGTACATACAGACATAAAAGCAACAAAACAAACAAATAAGACAATAATTCCACTACCAATCCTGATTTATCCACAGATAACACACATATGGTTATTTTAGTTAATTTTGGCAATTTTGATTTTGTCTAGGTTCTTTGGAACATGAGTTCGGCGGGGGTCTGACCTGGGCGGATCATCCAGACACGCACTCGGACATCTCACTCGAATTTGCAGATTTTTTTAGAAAAGCGGCTCTGCTTACCTTAGTAATTTGGTGGCCTGTGAGTGTCAAAGTGTGTCCCTGGATGTCACCGTCCTGGAAACGTCCAAGGTCACCACCGTCCGATTTTACTCAGTCTCCTGGGCTGGCTCGCCAAGAAATGTTGTCTCACAGTCTTCAACTTCGTCCTGACTGGGCTGACTGGATAGCAACTTTCTAATTTGATGTCCAAATTAAGTCTAAAATGTTACATGTACATCAGTAGACAATAACACACAGGATTCTTCAGGATTGGCAGCAGAAAGAACTCTTTATTATCTTTACAGACAACAAGAGCCCGAGTCTCCCGGGAACAGACTGACTTCACTTACTCAGGCGTTCTCTTTTATACCTGTATGCAAATTTCATAAACCCTGCCTGTTTCCATACGTCCAGCCTATCATCATTCAACTTTCACTATGACATAATGGTGTAATTTTCCCCACAGGTGGATCTTCTGGGTGCTTTCCAAGGCCTGAATTCTAGGGATTTTCCATTCTACTGGTGTCTTGTTCTACACCTACTGTCCATGGCCTATGAAGGCCAATATATTTCTTTTAAGTTACTCTTTGCCAAATTACACCATTATGTTTGGTTTCGTACTTTATACCTTTTTTTAAAACTTCTTTTATTACTTCTTCTTACACCATTATGTCACAGGTCTTTTTAACCATATTTTTTTAAAAGTTTAATATACTTCACATTGTTACAAGTCACACATCTCAAACTTAATCATACTAAAAATCGTGTGCTCTTTTCTTCATTAAACATTGTGCTCACACTCTAAATTATGTCAAAGGTCAAGTGCTCGTTACTTCATTAAACATTGTGCTCACATTGAGTCAAACCATGGTGCATTTTGTATAGCATACAACACTTTGTGTGGTTATATTATACTTCAACGTTCAAAAGGTTATATTGTTTCAAATCATGTCTTTCTTCAATCAACTTCACCTTGTGCAAGGGGTTCTTCTTTCCGCATTTGGCATTGATTAAAATGTTATCCAGTTACCAGTAAATAATGTGTACTTTAGTAGTTATACCCGTTATATATTTGTCAAAATGCAAACTTAAAGAAACTTAAAGTCAGAACTGCAAAACACAAAGGAATCAGAGGTTATGAGCTAAAACTAGTTTCGGAGTTTCAAATAATCAGAACTACTCAGAAAAGATTAACTGTCAGAGTATACTCAGAAAACCATATCTCCCCCAAAATTTATACTACATATCACTGTCAGAGTATACTCAGAAAACCATATCTCCCCAAAATTTATACTACAATCCGACACCTGATGTTTGGGGTCATTGGCTGCAATTGAGGAGTTGGTTGGGTTTAGGAAAAGCAACAGGGTTGGGTGTCGTTGAAAGTGGATAATCTGTAGCATAAGCACTTTTACTAAACATACCTTGGACTACATATTGCCCAGATTAAAAGTTTAAAAAAATTTGAGTTCATATATATACAAGAAAAAACACAATAAATATCATAATACACAATCACAATTTAATAGGATAGATATAAATAAGGCATAATAAATACATGCAAGTTCATAGAATAAATAACAGGAACACATAATAAATACATACAAATCACACAATAGATAATATAAATTACAATAAATAGATAAAATTTCATATAATAAATAACACTAAATCAATACATATATACACACAATTTCATACAATAGATAAAAAGAAGACACAACGTTTTAGGCGCATTTAATAAAACGAATTGGCAAAGGACATGAAACGAAACTTAGACGTTTAAGACAAAAGACAGTCATTCACTCTCACAACAGCTACAGACACGCACGCATTGACAGACAGACACAGAGCAACAGCGAACACACATAGAAGAAACAGAAACACACACACAGAGCAGCATTCAACACACATAGAAGAACACACATAGAGCATTAGCTAACATACAGACAAGAATCACAAACACACACACACTCACACCCACACACGCAGACATGATTAGCATCGGCCACGTCGGAGAAGAGAATACGAACCACCTCCTCAATGCTGTCGAGGAGCACTTTACCACCGCGGAGTTCCTCAACGACGCCGAGGTGAGGGTCCCCGTGTTTTCCTTCCAGTATGACTGGCACGATGAACTCACCAGCACCAGGTACGATGTCGACGGCTTTTTTGTGGAGCTCCACAACATAGCCTCCATCCGCCAGCGCATCACCTACTTGGCCCTTCCTCCAATGCAGCCGCATCTCCTCAAGCCCCACTTCCACATCCTCAAAAAGCATGTCCCCATGACCAACTCCACTCCAGGACAGCGGCTGGGATGGCAGCACAGTTTTGGCCACTGCCTGGCCCAAACCGGCGACGGCCAGTTTGTCAACCTCACTGTGGTGCCAGTGTACCCTGACGGTACATCCACGTCCCGCGGTTGGGAGCCCGTTTGCCGCCACCAGGCCGCGGTGATGCTGAACCGCATCAGGGATGCTTTTACTATATCCCTGAGGGACCTTGGAAGTGCCGACATGTCCCGGGACTCTGTACAGAAGAACAGTCTGTACAACCCGTCCCGCTTTAACATCCTGCAGCAGGACCAGGATTTCGTCCTCGGGCTGTTGGACACAGCCATCTCCGTGGCAGGCCAGCAGCACCCTGACCTCTCTGTCATCCTGTCCATATCCCAGTTTGGGCAAAAGAGCCCGGCGCCCCTCATCTTGGCTAATTTGGTGCTACGTACGGGCATCAAGTCCATCTCCGTCCACGCCGCATGTAACGTGGTGCCTGAGAACATGGAAGGTGACAACATAATGAACCTGCTGTGGTCCAGGCAGGGTCTCCAGGAGGTGGTCGGAGTCCGTGGGGCGCTGTATCCTGCCCTCAGCCTGAGTGAGTGTGCCAACTTTCAGAGTAACCTTGATGGTAGGGCACTCGACATCAACGCTCCGCTCCTGAATGTGGTGTGTCGCGGGTTGGAGTCCCGTGGGAAGCTCAACTTCCTCCAGATCTACACTGACTCCCCGCACACCCACATGTCCAAGCTTTACAGGCACCCGGTGAGCGGAGTAGTCAGCATGTGTGGGCTGACACACAAGAATGTGGGTACTGCTATGTACTCCAACGCCAACCATTATATGTCACATTTCCGGGACCTGCAGGTCAAAATGTGTAAGTTCCTGTCTTGCCGCATTGAGCAGGTGCGGGTCTTTCAGGAGGACAGCTGCCCCCTCGTGATAGACCCTTCCCACCTCTTCAACAGGCGCGCTCTGCGCCGGCTGCTGTCGGAGAAACCAATGCTGGTACCCTTCATGGATAGAGAAGATGGAGAGGGGTTAATGTCAGTAGTACGGCACACTACCACTCACCTGAATGAGATACTGCAGGAGGTTTTCAACAACCACGCCGGGAAGGGGGGGTACGATCCTGCGTGGCGAGCTTACCAGGCGGAGCTCGCTTTGGAGGAGCTTGTCCATGGACATCCCCTGTCCCCCGACGACAAACGGCTCTCTGTCATCCTCGGGACGTCTGCCTCAAACCCAGAGAGCCTCACGGCCACCAGGGGTTTCCTGGGTTTGGCGCCTCACACATCTGCCACGTCCGATGTTTGCCCACCACCACTCAACAACTGGACCAGGGATGCCACACAGCAGCTGAGGGTGGAGCGGGTCTTTGCCCTGTGTGACTCCCTTCGTGCGGCCCCATCTGTCATCGGAGCGAAGCTGTGGCTGGTGTTCCTTGGAGATGTGTACCGTGACAGCCGCGTCCCCCTCGCCACCCTCAAGTCCGGCAGCAGTCCTGGCCATGTCAGCGGGGCTGTAATGCTGGACAAGTTTATTGAAAAACTTGAGACAGTCGGCCGACTCCCGTATCCCGTCACGTTCCAGCAGTGCATCACGTTGGTGACCCAGGCTGGCCACGACCCTGCAGACTGTCTCCGACGTGGCCTGGACGAGCTGAAGCTCCGCTGGCTGCCGGAGGTCCGGTTTCACATGTGTAACCATCCGAGGCTCTTCTGGAATAAGCGGAGCTTCATCGAAATCTGCAAAAAAGGGCAAGTTCTGAGTATGCAGTCTCAAGTGTCCGTACTCCTGACCGGCATCCTGGATGAGATTGAGCGCCGCGGACTCTGTTATGCCAGCAAACTCCAGAGGTATCGCGAGCAGGGGTTGCCATGGCTCCCGGTGTGCCTGCAGAGGATCCCGCAGGAAATCGCAGGTGACAAGCGGCTGCAGGCGTTGACCTTCCTGTCCTGTATCGGCATGATGGAAAACGGTGCGTTCGTGGAGAACCAGGCGTTCTCCGAGCTGCTGAAAAGGCTGCCTCTGACACAGAAACGGATGCAGGAGCTGCAGCTGCAGTCACGGTTCACACTCCCCCGTCGAGGTCCTTTTGTCGTCTGGCGCCTGCACGAGGACATTCCTTACCGCCTCCCAGTGCAGCAAGAGACTCCAGCTGCCAAGAAGCCGAAACTCGAGGAGCCGGAACAGGAGGAGCCAGCAGAGGAGGCCCTGGTTGCGGTGGACCCCTCCGAGGCAGAGTATGGGGTGCAACAGAAGACGGTCCGTTTTCTAGCTGCCTCCAGACACGTCCGTTGGTCTGCTCAGGAGCTGTCCTTCATTGACCTCAACGCAGCACGCACCCACAAAGAGGCTTACGGTGACTATCTGGCATCCTGTCAGATCAACATGGTCCCTGCCAGGCAGTTCCGTGCATTTAAGCACCGAAGGAGCGCACTACAGAATCAGTAAGTTGAACTGTCTGTTGTGAATTTGTTATTTTGCATTGAATAGCTATGAGTAATATGACCAGTGCTCCCAGAAATGTGGACTTATTTTGTTTTGCACTGAATAGCTATGAGTAATATGACCAGTGCTCCCAGAAATGTGGACTTTTTTTGTTTTGCACTGCATAACCTTGAGTAATATGACCAGTGCTCCCAGAAATGTGGACTTATTTTGTTTTGCACTGAATAGCTATGAGTAATATGACCAGTGCTCCCAGAAATGTGGACTTTTTTTGTTTTGCACTGCATAACCTTGAGTAATATGACCAGTGCTCCCAGAAATGTGGACTTTTTTGTTTTGCACTGAATAGCTATGAGTAATATGACCAGTGCTCCCAGAAATGTGGACTTTTTTTGTTTTGCACTGCATAACCTTGAATAATATGACCAGTGCTCCCAGAAATGTGGACTTTTTTTGTTTTGCACTGAATAGCTATGAGTAATATGACCAGTGCTCCCAGAAATGTGGACTTTTTTTGTTTTGCACTGCATAACCTTGAGTAATATGACCAGTGCTCCCAGAAATGTGGACTTTTTTTGTTTTGCACTGAATAGCTATGAGTAATATGACCAGTGCTCCCAGAAATGTGGACTTTTTTTGTTTTGCACTGAATAGCTATGAGTAATATGACCAGTGCTCCCAGAAATGTGGACTTTTTTTTTGTTTTGCACTGCATAACCTTGAATAATATGACCAGTGCTCCCAGAAATGTGGACTTTTTTTGTTTTGCACTGAATAGCTATGAGTAATATGACCAGTGCTCCCAGAAATGTGGACTTTTTTTGTTTTGCACTGCATAACCTTGAGTAATATGACCAGTGCTCCCAGAAATGTGGACTTTTTTTGTTTTGCACTGAATAGCTATGAGTAATATGACCAGTGCTCCCAGAAATGTGGACTTTTTTTGTTTTGCACTGAATAGCTATGAGTAATATGACCAGTGCTCCCAGAAATGTGGACTTTTTTTGTTTTGCACTGCATAACCTTGAGTAATATGACCAGTGCTCCCAGAAATGTGGACTTTTTTTGTTTTGCACTGAATAGCTATGAGTAATATGACCAGTGCTCCCAGAAATGTGGACTTTTTTTGTTTTGCACTGCATAACCTTGAGTAATATGACCAGTGCTCCCAGAAATGTGGACTTTTTTTGTTTTGCACTGAATAGCTATGAGTAATATGACCAGTGCTCCCAGAAATGTGGACTTTTTTTGTTTTGCACTGCATAACCTTGAGTAATATGACCAGTGCTCCCAGAAATGTGGACTTATTTTGTTTTGCACTGAATAGCTATGAGTAATATGACCAGTGCTCCCAGAAATGTGGACTTTTTTTGTTTTGCACTGAATAGCTATGAGTAATATGACCAGTGCTCCCAGAAATGTGGACTTTTTTTGTTTTGCACTGCATAACCTTGAGTAATATGACCAGTGCTCCCAGAAATGTGGACTTTTTTTGTTTTGCACTGAATAGCTATGAGTAATATGACCAGTGCTCCCAGAAATGTGGACTTTTTTTGTTTTGCACTGCATAACCTTGAGTAATATGACCAGTGCTCCCAGAAATGTGGACTTTTTTTGTTTTGCACTGAATAGCTATGAGTAATATGACCAGTGCTCCCAGAAATGTGGACTTTTTTTGTTTTGCACTGCATAACCTTGAGTAATATGACCAGTGCTCCCAGAAATGTGGACTTATTTTGTTTTGCACTGAATAGCTATGAGTAATATGACCAGTGCTCCCAGAAATGTGGACTTTTTTTGTTTTGCACTGCATAACCTTGAGTAATATGACCAGTGCTCCCAGAAATGTGGACTTATTTTGTTTTGCACTGAATAGCTATGAGTAATATGACCAGTGCTCCCAGAAATGTGGACTTCTTTTGTTTTGCACTGCATAACCTTGAATAATATGACCAGTGCTCCCAGAAATGTGGACTTTTTTTGTTTTGCACTGAATAGCTATGTGAGTAATATGACCAGTGCTCCCAGAAATGTGGACTTTTTTTGTTTTGCACTGCATAACCTTGAGTAATATGACCAGTGCTCCCAGAAATGTGGACTTATTTTGTTTTGCACTGAATAGCTATGAGTAATATGACCAGTGCTCCCAGAAATGTGGACTTTTTTGTTTTGCACTGCATAACCTTGAGTAATATGACCAGTGCTCCCAGAAATGTGGACTTATTTTGTTTTGCACTGAATAGCTATGAGTAATATGACCAGTGCTCCCAGAAATGTGGACTTATTTTGTTTTGCACTGAATAGCTATGAGTAATATGACCAGTGCTCCCAGAAATGTGGACTTCTTTTGTTTTGCACTGCATAACCTTGAATAATATGACCAGTGCTCCCAGAAATGTGGACTTTTTTTGTTTTGCACTGAATAGCTATGAGTAATATGACCAGTGCTCCCAGAAATGTGGACTTTTTTTGTTTTGCACTGCATAACCTTGAGTAATATGACCAGTGCTCCCAGAAATGTGGACTTTTTTTGTTTTGCACTGAATAGCTATGAGTAATATGACCAGTGCTCCCAGAAATGTGGACTTTTTTTGTTTTGCACTGCATAACCTTGAGTAATATGACCAGTGCTCCCAGAAATGTGGACTTATTTTGTTTTGCACTGAATAGCTATGAGTAATATGACCAGTGCTCCCAGAAATGTGGACTTTTTTTGTTTTGCACTGCATAACCTTGAGTAATATGACCAGTGCTCCCAGAAATGTGGACTTATTTTGTTTTGCACTGAATAGCTATGAGTAATATGACCAGTGCTCCCAGAAATGTGGACTTTTTTGTTTTGCACTGCATAACCTTGAGTAATATGACCAGTGCTCCCAGAAATGTGGACTTATTTTGTTTTGCACTGAATAGCTATGAGTAATATGACCAGTGCTCCCAGAAATGTGGACTTCTTTTGTTTTGCACTGCATAACCTTGAATAATATGACCAGTGCTCCCAGAAATGTGGACTTATTTTGTTTTGCACTGAATAGCTATGAGTAATATGACCAGTGCTCCCAGAAATGTGGACTTTTTTTGTTTTGCACTGCATAACTTTGAGTAATATGACCAGTGCTCCCAGAAATGTGGACTTATTTTGTTTTGCACTGAATAGCTATGAGTAATATGACCAGTGCTCCCAGAAATGTGGACTTTTTTTGTTTTGCACTGCATAACCTTGAGTAATATGACCAGTGCTCCCAGAAATGTGGACTTATTTTGTTTTGCACTGAATAGCTATGAGTAATATGACCAGTGCTCCCAGAAATGTGGACTTATTTTGTTTTGCACTGAATAGCTATGAGTAATATGACCAGTGCTCCCAGAAATGTGGACTTCTTTTGTTTTGCACTGCATAACCTTGAATAATATGACCAGTGCTCCCAGAAATGTGGACTTTTTTTGTTTTGCACTGAATAGCTATGAGTAATATGACCAGTGCTCCCAGAAATGTGGACTTTTTTTGTTTTGCACTGCATAACCTTGAGTAATATGACCAGTGCTCCCAGAAATGTGGACTTTTTTTGTTTTGCACTGAATAGCTATGAGTAATATGACCAGTGCTCCCAGAAATGTGGACTTTTTTTGTTTTGCACTGCATAACCTTGAGTAATATGACCAGTGCTCCCAGAAATGTGGACTTATTTTGTTTTGCACTGAATAGCTATGAGTAATATGACCAGTGCTCCCAGAAATGTGGACTTTTTTGTTTTGCACTGCATAACCTTGAGTAATATGACCAGTGCTCCCAGAAATGTGGACTTATTTTGTTTTGCACTGAATAGCTATGAGTAATATGACCAGTGCTCCCAGAAATGTGGACTTCTTTTGTTTTGCACTGCATAACCTTGAATAATATGACCAGTGCTCCCAGAAATGTGGACTTTTTTTGTTTTGCACTGAATAGCTATGAGTAATATGACCAGTGCTCCCAGAAATGTGGACTTATTTTGTTTTGCACTGAATAGCTATGAGTAATATGACCAGTGCTCCCAGAAATGTGGACTTTTTTTGTTTTGCACTGCATAACCTTGAGTAATATGACCAGTGCTCCCAGAAATGTGGACTTATTTTGTTTTGCACTGAATAGCTATGAGTAATATGACCAGTGCTCCCAGAAATGTGGACTTATTTTGTTTTGCACTGAATAGCTATGAGTAATATGACCAGTGCTCCCAGAAATGTGGACTTCTTTTGTTTTGCACTGCATAACCTTGAATAATATGACCAGTGCTCCCAGAAATGTGGACTTTTTTTGTTTTGCACTGAATAGCTATGAGTAATATGACCAGTGCTCCCAGAAATGTGGACTTTTTTTGTTTTGCACTGCATAACCTTGAGTAATATGACCAGTGCTCCCAGAAATGTGGACTTTTTTTGTTTTGCACTGAATAGCTATGAGTAATATGACCAGTGCTCCCAGAAATGTGGACTTTTTTTGTTTTGCACTGCATAACCTTGAGTAATATGACCAGTGCTCCCAGAAATGTGGACTTATTTTGTTTTGCACTGAATAGCTATGAGTAATATGACCAGTGCTCCCAGAAATGTGGACTTTTTTGTTTTGCACTGCATAACCTTGAGTAATATGACCAGTGCTCCCAGAAATGTGGACTTATTTTGTTTTGCACTGAATAGCTATGAGTAATATGACCAGTGCTCCCAGAAATGTGGACTTTTTTGTTTTGCACTGCATAACCTTGAGTAATATGACCAGTGCTCCCAGAAATGTGGACTTATTTTGTTTTGCACTGAATAGCTATGAGTAATATGACCAGTGCTCCCAGAAATGTGGACTTCTTTTGTTTTGCACTGCATAACCTTGAATAATATGACCAGTGCTCCCAGAAATGTGGACTTTTTTTGTTTTGCACTGAATAGCTATGAGTAATATGACCAGTGCTCCCAGAAATGTGGACTTTTTTTGTTTTGCACTGCATAACCTTGAGTAATATGACCAGTGCTCCCAGAAATGTGGACTTATTTTGTTTTGCACTGAATAGCTATGAGTAATATGACCAGTGCTCCCAGAAATGTGGACTTTTTTGTTTTGCACTGCATAACCTTGAGTAATATGACCAGTGCTCCCAGAAATGTGGACTTATTTTGTTTTGCACTGAATAGCTATGAGTAATATGACCAGTGCTCCCAGAAATGTGGACTTATTTTGTTTTGCACTGAATAGCTATGAGTAATATGACCAGTGCTCCCAGAAATGTGGACTTCTTTTGTTTTGCACTGCATAACCTTGAATAATATGACCAGTGCTCCCAGAAATGTGGACTTTTTTTGTTTTGCACTGAATAGCTATGAGTAATATGACCAGTGCTCCCAGAAATGTGGACTTTTTTTGTTTTGCACTGCATAACCTTGAGTAATATGACCAGTGCTCCCAGAAATGTGGACTTTTTTTGTTTTGCACTGAATAGCTATGAGTAATATGACCAGTGCTCCCAGAAATGTGGACTTTTTTTGTTTTGCACTGCATAACCTTGAGTAATATGACCAGTGCTCCCAGAAATGTGGACTTATTTTGTTTTGCACTGAATAGCTATGAGTAATATGACCAGTGCTCCCAGAAATGTGGACTTTTTTTGTTTTGCACTGCATAACCTTGAGTAATATGACCAGTGCTCCCAGAAATGTGGACTTATTTTGTTTTGCACTGAATAGCTATGAGTAATATGACCAGTGCTCCCAGAAATGTGGACTTCTTTTGTTTTGCACTGCATAACCTTGAATAATATGACCAGTGCTCCCAGAAATGTGGACTTTTTTTGTTTTGCACTGAATAGCTATGAGTAATATGACCAGTGCTCCCAGAAATGTGGACTTTTTTTGTTTTGCACTGCATAACCTTGAGTAATATGACCAGTGCTCCCAGAAATGTGGACTTATTTTGTTTTGCACTGAATAGCTATGAGTAATATGACCAGTGCTCCCAGAAATGTGGACTTTTTTGTTTTGCACTGCATAACCTTGAGTAATATGACCAGTGCTCCCAGAAATGTGGACTTATTTTGTTTTGCACTGAATAGCTATGAGTAATATGACCAGTGCTCCCAGAAATGTGGACTTATTTTGTTTTGCACTGAATAGCTATGAGTAATATGACCAGTGCTCCCAGAAATGTGGACTTCTTTTGTTTTGCACTGCATAACCTTGAATAATATGACCAGTGCTCCCAGAAATGTGGACTTTTTTTGTTTTGCACTGAATAGCTATGAGTAATATGACCAGTGCTCCCAGAAATGTGGACTTTTTTTGTTTTGCACTGCATAACCTTGAGTAATATGACCAGTGCTCCCAGAAATGTGGACTTATTTTGTTTTGCACTGAATAGCTATGAGTAATATGACCAGTGCTCCCAGAAATGTGGACTTTTTTTGTTTTGCACTGCATAACCTTGAGTAATATGACCAGTGCTCCCAGAAATGTGGACTTATTTTGTTTTGCACTGAATAGCTATGAGTAATATGACCAGTGCTCCCAGAAATG
The DNA here is from genome assembly GCA_946959425.1 of Argyrosomus regius. NCBI lineage: Eukaryota > Metazoa > Chordata > Actinopteri > Sciaenidae > Argyrosomus > Argyrosomus regius. The sequence continues at coordinate 27,767 of CAMPSB010000210.1, forward strand.
TGGACTTATTTTGTTTTGCACTGAATAGCTATGAGTAATATGACCAGTGCTCCCAGAAATGTGGACTTCTTTTGTTTTGCACTGCATAACCTTGAATAATATGACCAGTGCTCCCAGAAATGTGGACTTTTTTTGTTTTGCACTGAATAGCTATGAGTAATATGACCAGTGCTCCCAGAAATGTGGACTTTTTTTGTTTTGCACTGCATAACCTTGAGTAATATGACCAGTGCTCCCAGAAATGTGGACTTTTTTTGTTTTGCACTGAATAGCTATGAGTAATATGACCAGTGCTCCCAGAAATGTGGACTTTTTTTGTTTTGCACTGCATAACCTTGAGTAATATGACCAGTGCTCCCAGAAATGTGGACTTATTTTGTTTTGCACTGAATAGCTATGAGTAATATGACCAGTGCTCCCAGAAATGTGGACTTTTTTGTTTTGCACTGCATAACCTTGAGTAATATGACCAGTGCTCCCAGAAATGTGGACTTATTTTGTTTTGCACTGAATAGCTATGAGTAATATGACCAGTGCTCCCAGAAATGTGGACTTCTTTTGTTTTGCACTGCATAACCTTGAATAATATGACCAGTGCTCCCAGAAATGTGGACTTTTTTTGTTTTGCACTGAATAGCTATGAGTAATATGACCAGTGCTCCCAGAAATGTGGACTTTTTTTGTTTTGCACTGCATAACCTTGAGTAATATGACCAGTGCTCCCAGAAATGTGGACTTATTTTGTTTTGCACTGAATAGCTATGAGTAATATGACCAGTGCTCCCAGAAATGTGGACTTTTTTGTTTTGCACTGCATAACCTTGAGTAATATGACCAGTGCTCCCAGAAATGTGGACTTATTTTGTTTTGCACTGAATAGCTATGAGTAATATGACCAGTGCTCCCAGAAATGTGGACTTATTTTGTTTTGCACTGAATAGCTATGAGTAATATGACCAGTGCTCCCAGAAATGTGGACTTCTTTTGTTTTGCACTGCATAACCTTGAATAATATGACCAGTGCTCCCAGAAATGTGGACTTTTTTTGTTTTGCACTGAATAGCTATGAGTAATATGACCAGTGCTCCCAGAAATGTGGACTTTTTTTGTTTTGCACTGCATAACCTTGAGTAATATGACCAGTGCTCCCAGAAATGTGGACTTTTTTTGTTTTGCACTGAATAGCTATGAGTAATATGACCAGTGCTCCCAGAAATGTGGACTTTTTTTGTTTTGCACTGCATAACCTTGAGTAATATGACCAGTGCTCCCAGAAATGTGGACTTATTTTGTTTTGCACTGAATAGCTATGAGTAATATGACCAGTGCTCCCAGAAATGTGGACTTTTTTTGTTTTGCACTGCATAACCTTGAGTAATATGACCAGTGCTCCCAGAAATGTGGACTTATTTTGTTTTGCACTGAATAGCTATGAGTAATATGACCAGTGCTCCCAGAAATGTGGACTTTTTTGTTTTGCACTGCATAACCTTGAGTAATATGACCAGTGCTCCCAGAAATGTGGACTTATTTTGTTTTGCACTGAATAGCTATGAGTAATATGACCAGTGCTCCCAGAAATGTGGACTTCTTTTGTTTTGCACTGCATAACCTTGAATAATATGACCAGTGCTCCCAGAAATGTGGACTTATTTTGTTTTGCACTGAATAGCTATGAGTAATATGACCAGTGCTCCCAGAAATGTGGACTTATTTTGTTTTGCACTGAATAGCTATGAGTAATATGACCAGTGCTCCCAGAAATGTGGACTTATTTTGTTTTGCACTGAATAGCTATGAGTAATATGACCAGTGCTCCCAGAAATGTGGACTTTTTTGTTTTGCACTGCATAACCTTGAGTAATATGACCAGTGCTCCCAGAAATGTGGACTTATTTTGTTTTGCACTGAATAGCTATGAGTAATATGACCAGTGCTCCCAGAAATGTGGACTTATTTTGTTTTGCACTGAATAGCTATGAGTAATATGACCAGTGCTCCCAGAAATGTGGACTTCTTTTGTTTTGCACTGCATAACCTTGAATAATATGACCAGTGCTCCCAGAAATGTGGACTTTTTTTGTTTTGCACTGAATAGCTATGAGTAATATGACCAGTGCTCCCAGAAATGTGGACTTTTTTTGTTTTGCACTGCATAACCTTGAGTAATATGACCAGTGCTCCCAGAAATGTGGACTTTTTTTGTTTTGCACTGAATAGCTATGAGTAATATGACCAGTGCTCCCAGAAATGTGGACTTTTTTTGTTTTGCACTGCATAACCTTGAGTAATATGACCAGTGCTCCCAGAAATGTGGACTTATTTTGTTTTGCACTGAATAGCTATGAGTAATATGACCAGTGCTCCCAGAAATGTGGACTTTTTTGTTTTGCACTGCATAACCTTGAGTAATATGACCAGTGCTCCCAGAAATGTGGACTTATTTTGTTTTGCACTGAATAGCTATGAGTAATATGACCAGTGCTCCCAGAAATGTGGACTTCTTTTGTTTTGCACTGCATAACCTTGAATAATATGACCAGTGCTCCCAGAAATGTGGACTTTTTTTGTTTTGCACTGAATAGCTATGAGTAATATGACCAGTGCTCCCAGAAATGTGGACTTTTTTTGTTTTGCACTGCATAACCTTGAGTAATATGACCAGTGCTCCCAGAAATGTGGACTTATTTTGTTTTGCACTGAATAGCTATGAGTAATATGACCAGTGCTCCCAGAAATGTGGACTTTTTTGTTTTGCACTGCATAACCTTGAGTAATATGACCAGTGCTCCCAGAAATGTGGACTTATTTTGTTTTGCACTGAATAGCTATGAGTAATATGACCAGTGCTCCCAGAAATGTGGACTTATTTTGTTTTGCACTGAATAGCTATGAGTAATATGACCAGTGCTCCCAGAAATGTGGACTTCTTTTGTTTTGCACTGCATAACCTTGAATAATATGACCAGTGCTCCCAGAAATGTGGACTTTTTTTGTTTTGCACTGAATAGCTATGAGTAATATGACCAGTGCTCCCAGAAATGTGGACTTTTTTTGTTTTGCACTGCATAACCTTGAGTAATATGACCATTAAATGTTTTTTTTTCACTGAATAGCTATGAGTAATATGACCAGTGCTCCCAGAAATGTGGACTTTTTTGTTTTGCACTGCATAACCTTGAGTAATATGACCAGTGCTCCCAGAAATGTGGACTTATTTTGTTTTGCACTGAATAGCTATGAGTAATATGACCAGTGCTCCCAGAAATGTGGACTTATTTTGTTTTGCACTGAATAGCTATGAGTAATATGACCAGTGCTCCCAGAAATGTGGACTTCTTTTGTTTTGCACTGCATAACCTTGAATAATATGACCAGTGCTCCCAGAAATGTGGACTTTTTTTGTTTTGCACTGAATAGCTATGAGTAATATGACCAGTGCTCCCAGAAATGTGGACTTTTTTTGTTTTGCACTGCATAACCTTGAGTAATATGACCAGTGCTCCCAGAAATGTGGACTTTTTTTGTTTTGCACTGCATAACCTTGAGTAATATGACCACACTGAATAGCTATGAGTAATATGACCAGTGCTCCCAGAAATGTGGACTTTTTTGTTTTGCACTGCATAACCTTGAGTAATATGACCAGTGCTCCCAGAAATGTGGACTTATTTTGTTTTGCACTGAATAGCTATGAGTAATATGACCAGTGCTCCCAGAAATGTGGACTTATTTTGTTTTGCACTGAATAGCTATGAGTAATATGACCAGTGCTCCCAGAAATGTGGACTTCTTTTGTTTTGCACTGCATAACCTTGAATAATATGACCAGTGCTCCCAGAAATGTGGACTTATTTTGTTTTGCACTGAATAGCTATGAGTAATATGACCAGTGCTCCCAGAAATGTGGACTTCTTTTGTTTTGCACTGCATAACCTTGAATAATATGACCAGTGCTCCCAGAAATGTGGACTTTTTTTGTTTTGCACTGAATAGCTATGAGTAATATGACCAGTGCTCCCAGAAATGTGGACTTTTTTTGTTTTGCACTGCATAACCTTGAGTAATATGACCAGTGCTCCCAGAAATGTGGACTTTTTTTGTTTTGCACTGAATAGCTATGAGTAATATGACCAGTGCTCCCAGAAATGTGGACTTTTTTTGTTTTGCACTGCATAACCTTGAGTAATATGACCAGTGCTCCCAGAAATGTGGACTTTTTTTGTTTTGCACTGAATAGCTATGAGTAATATGACCAGTGCTCCCAGAAATGTGGACTTCTTTTGTTTTGCACTGCATAACCTTGAATAATATGACCAGTGCTCCCAGAAATGTGGACTTATTTTGTTTTGCACTGAATAGCTATGAGTAATATGACCAGTGCTCCCAGAAATGTGGACTTCTTTTGTTTTGCACTGCATAACCTTGAATAATATGACCAGTGCTCCCAGAAATGTGGACTTTTTTTGTTTTGCACTGAATAGCTATGAGTAATATGACCAGTGCTCCCAGAAATGTGGACTTTTTTTGTTTTGCACTGCATAACCTTGAGTAATATGACCAGTGCTCCCAGAAATGTGGACTTTTTTTGTTTTGCACTGAATAGCTATGAGTAATATGACCAGTGCTCCCAGAAATGTGGACTTTTTTTGTTTTGCACTGCATAACCTTGAATAATATGACCAGTGCTCCCAGAAATGTGGACTTTTTTTGTTTTGCACTGAATAGCTATGAGTAATATGACCAGTGCTCCCAGAAATGTGGACTTTTTTTGTTTTGCACTGCATAACCTTGAGTAATATGACCAGTGCTCCCAGAAATGTGGACTTATTTTGTTTTGCACTGAATAGCTAAGTTTGTTTTGAGTAATATGACCAGTGCTCCCAGAAATGTGGACTTATTTTGTTTTGCACTGAATAGCTATGAGTAATATGACCAGTGCTCCCAGAAATGTGGACTTCTTTTGTTTTGCACTGCATAACCTTGAATAATATGACCAGTGCTCCCAGAAATGTGGACTTATTTTGTTTTGCACTGAATAGCTATGAGTAATATGACCAGTGCTCCCAGAAATGTGGACTTTTTTTGTTTTGCACTGCATAACCTTGAATAATATGACCAGTGCTCCCAGAAATGTGGACTTTTTTGTTTCTGATTTTTGTTTTGCACTGAATAGCTATGAGTAATATGACCAGTGCTCCCAGAAATGTGGACTTTTTTTGTTTTGCACTGCATAACCTTGAGTAATATGACCAGTGCTCCCAGAAATGTGGACTTTTTTTGTTTTGCACTGAATAGCTATGAGTAATATGACCAGTGCTCCCAGAAATGTGGACTTTTTTTGTTTTGCACTGCATAACTTTGAGTAATATGACCAGTGCTCCCAGAAATGTGGACTTTTTTGTTTTGCACTGAATAGCTATGAGTAATATGACCAGTGCTCAGAATTTTTTTTGAAGTGCTCCCAGAAATGTGGACTTTTTTTGTTTTGCACTGAATAGCTATGAGTAATATGACCAGTGCTCCCAGAAATGTGGACTTTTTTTGTTTTGCACTGCATAACCTTGAGTAATATGACCAGTGCTCCCAGAAATGTGGACTTATTTTGTTTTGCACTGAATAGCTATGAGTAATATGACCAGTGCTCCCAGAAATGTGGACTTTTTTGTTTTGCACTGCATAACCTTGAGTAATATGACCAGTGCTCCCAGAAATGTGGACTTATTTTGTTTTGCACTGAATAGCTATGAGTAATATGACCAGTGCTCCCAGAAATGTGGACTTCTTTTGTTTTGCACTGCATAACCTTGAATAATATGACCAGTGCTCCCAGAAATGTGGACTTTTTTTGTTTTGCACTGAATAGCTATGAGTAATATGACCAGTGCTCCCAGAAATGTGGACTTTTTTTGTTTTGCACTGCATAACCTTGAGTAATATGACCAGTGCTCCCAGAAATGTGGACTTATTTTGTTTTGCACTGAATAGCTATGAGTAATATGACCAGTGCTCCCAGAAATGTGGACTTTTTTGTTTTGCACTGCATAACCTTGAGTAATATGACCAGTGCTCCCAGAAATGTGGACTTATTTTGTTTTGCACTGAATAGCTATGAGTAATATGACCAGTGCTCCCAGAAATGTGGACTTATTTTGTTTTGCACTGAATAGCTATGAGTAATATGACCAGTGCTCCCAGAAATGTGGAATTGGACTTTTTTTGTTTTGCACTGCATAACCTTGAATAATATGACCAGTGCTCCCAGAAATGTGGACTTTTTTTGTTTTGCACTGAATAGCTATGAGTAATATGACCAGTGCTCCCAGAAATGTGGACTTTTTTGTTTTGCACTGCATAACCTTGAGTAATATGACCAGTGCTCCCAGAAATGTGGACTTATTTTGTTTTGCACTGAATAGCTATGAGTAATATGACCAGTGCTCCCAGAAATGTGGACTTATTTTGTTTTGCACTGAATAGCTATGAGTAATATGACCAGTGCTCCCAGAAATGTGGACTTCTTTTGTTTTGCACTGCATAACCTTGAATAATATGACCAGTGCTCCCAGAAATGTGGACTTTTTTTGTTTTGCACTGAATAGCTATGAGTAATATGACCAGTGCTCCCAGAAATGTGGACTTTTTTTGTTTTGCACTGCATAACCTTGAGTAATATGACCAGTGCTCCCAGAAATGTGGACTTTTTTTGTTTTGCACTGAATAGCTATGAGTAATATGACCAGTGCTCCCAGAAATGTGGACTTTTTTTGTTTTGCACTGCATAACCTTGAGTAATATGACCAGTGCTCCCAGAAATGTGGACTTATTTTGTTTTGCACTGAATAGCTATGAGTAATATGACCAGTGCTCCCAGAAATGTGGACTTTTTTGTTTTGCACTGCATAACCTTGAGTAATATGACCAGTGCTCCCAGAAATGTGGACTTATTTTGTTTTGCACTGAATAGCTATGAGTAATATGACCAGTGCTCCCAGAAATGTGGACTTCTTTTGTTTTGCACTGCATAACCTTGAATAATATGACCAGTGCTCCCAGAAATGTGGACTTTTTTTGTTTTGCACTGAATAGCTATGAGTAATATGACCAGTGCTCCCAGAAATGTGGACTTTTTTTGTTTTGCACTGCATAACCTTGAGTAATATGACCAGTGCTCCCAGAAATGTGGACTTATTTTGTTTTGCACTGAATAGCTATGAGTAATATGACCAGTGCTCCCAGAAATGTGGACTTTTTTGTTTTGCACTGCATAACCTTGAGTAATATGACCAGTGCTCCCAGAAATGTGGACTTATTTTGTTTTGCACTGAATAGCTATGAGTAATATGACCAGTGCTCCCAGAAATGTGGACTTATTTTGTTTTGCACTGAATAGCTATGAGTAATATGACCAGTGCTCCCAGAAATGTGGACTTCTTTTGTTTTGCACTGCATAACCTTGAATAATATGACCAGTGCTCCCAGAAATGTGGACTTTTTTTGTTTTGCACTGAATAGCTATGAGTAATATGACCAGTGCTCCCAGAAATGTGGACTTTTTTTGTTTTGCACTGCATAACCTTGAGTAATATGACCAGTGCTCCCAGAAATGTGGACTTTTTTTGTTTTGCACTGAATAGCTATGAGTAATATGACCAGTGCTCCCAGAAATGTGGACTTTTTTTGTTTTGCACTGCATAACCTTGAGTAATATGACCAGTGCTCCCAGAAATGTGGACTTATTTTGTTTTGCACTGAATAGCTATGAGTAATATGACCAGTGCTCCCAGAAATGTGGACTTTTTTTGTTTTGCACTGCATAACCTTGAGTAATATGACCAGTGCTCCCAGAAATGTGGACTTATTTTGTTTTGCACTGAATAGCTATGAGTAATATGACCAGTGCTCCCAGAAATGTGGACTTTTTTGTTTTGCACTGCATAACCTTGAGTAATATGACCAGTGCTCCCAGAAATGTGGACTTATTTTGTTTTGCACTGAATAGCTATGAGTAATATGACCAGTGCTCCCAGAAATGTGGACTTCTTTTGTTTTGCACTGCATAACCTTGAATAATATGACCAGTGCTCCCAGAAATGTGGACTTATTTTGTTTTGCACTGAATAGCTATGAGTAATATGACCAGTGCTCCCAGAAATGTGGACTTATTTTGTTTTGCACTGAATAGCTATGAGTAATATGACCAGTGCTCCCAGAAATGTGGACTTATTTTGTTTTGCACTGAATAGCTATGAGTAATATGACCAGTGCTCCCAGAAATGTGGACTTTTTGTTTTGCACTGCATAACCTTGAGTAATATGACCAGTGCTCCCAGAAATGTGGACTTATTTTGTTTTGCACTGAATAGCTATGAGTAATATGACCAGTGCTCCCAGAAATGTGGACTTATTTTGTTTTGCACTGAATAGCTATGAGTAATATGACCAGTGCTCCCAGAAATGTGGACTTCTTTTGTTTTGCACTGCATAACCTTGAATAATATGACCAGTGCTCCCAGAAATGTGGACTTTTTTTGTTTTGCACTGAATAGCTATGAGTAATATGACCAGTGCTCCCAGAAATGTGGACTTTTTTTGTTTTGCACTGCATAACCTTGAGTAATATGACCAGTGCTCCCAGAAATGTGGACTTTTTTTGTTTTGCACTGAATAGCTATGAGTAATATGACCAGTGCTCCCAGAAATGTGGACTTTTTTTTGTTTTGCACTGCATAACCTTGAGTAATATGACCAGTGCTCCCAGAAATGTGGACTTATTTTGTTTTGCACTGAATAGCTATGAGTAATATGACCAGTGCTCCCAGAAATGTGGACTTTTTTTGTTTTGCACTGCATAACCTTGAGTAATATGACCAGTGCTCCCAGAAATGTGGACTTATTTTGTTTTGCACTGAATAGCTATGAGTAATATGACCAGTGCTCCCAGAAATGTGGACTTTTTTTGTTTTGCACTGCATAACCTTGAATAATATGACCAGTGCTCCCAGAAATGTGGACTTTTTTTGTTTTGCACTGAATAGCTATGAGTAATATGACCAGTGCTCCCAGAAATGTGGACTTTTTTTGTTTTGCACTGCATAACCTTGAGTAATATGACCAGTGCTCCCAGAAATGTGGACTTATTTTGTTTTGCACTGAATAGCTATGAGTAATATGACCAGTGCTCCCAGAAATGTGGACTTTTTTGTTTTGCACTGCATAACCTTGAGTAATATGACCAGTGCTCCCAGAAATGTGGACTTATTTTGTTTTGCACTGAATAGCTATGAGTAATATGACCAGTGCTCCCAGAAATGTGGACTTCTTTTGTTTTGCACTGCATAACCTTGAATAATATGACCAGTGCTCCCAGAAATGTGGACTTTTTTTGTTTTGCACTGAATAGCTATGAGTAATATGACCAGTGCTCCCAGAAATGTGGACTTTTTTTGTTTTGCACTGCATAACCTTGAGTAATATGACCAGTGCTCCCAGAAATGTGGACTTTTTTTGTTTTGCACTGCATAACCTTGAGTAATATGACCAGTGCTCCCAGAAATGTGGACTTATTTTGTTTTGCACTGAATAGCTATGAGTAATATGACCAGTGCTCCCAGAAATGTGGACTTTTTTGTTTTGCACTGCATAACCTTGAGTAATATGACCAGTGCTCCCAGAAATGTGGACTTATTTTGTTTTGCACTGAATAGCTATGAGTAATATGACCAGTGCTCCCAGAAATGTGGACTTCTTTTGTTTTGCACTGCATAACCTTGAATAATATGACCAGTGCTCCCAGAAATGTGGACTTTTTTTGTTTTGCACTGAATAGCTATGAGTAATATGACCAGTGCTCCCAGAAATGTGGACTTTTTTTGTTTTGCACTGCATAACCTTGAGTAATATGACCAGTGCTCCCAGAAATGTGGACTTATTTTGTTTTGCACTGAATAGCTATGAGTAATATGACCAGTGCTCCCAGAAATGTGGACTTTTTTGTTTTGCACTGCATAACCTTGAGTAATATGACCAGTGCTCCCAGAAATGTGGACTTATTTTGTTTTGCACTGAATAGCTATGAGTAATATGACCAGTGCTCCCAGAAATGTGGACTTATTTTGTTTTGCACTGAATAGCTATGAGTAATATGACCAGTGCTCCCAGAAATGTGGACTTCTTTTGTTTTGCACTGCATAACCTTGAATAATATGACCAGTGCTCCCAGAAATGTGGACTTTTTTTGTTTTGCACTGAATAGCTATGAGTAATATGACCAGTGCTCCCAGAAATGTGGACTTTTTTTGTTTTGCACTGCATAACCTTGAGTAATATGACCAGTGCTCCCAGAAATGTGGACTTTTTTTGTTTTGCACTGAATAGCTATGAGTAATATGACCAGTGCTCCCAGAAATGTGGACTTTTTTTGTTTTGCACTGCATAACCTTGAGTAATATGACCAGTGCTCCCAGAAATGTGGACTTATTTTGTTTTGCACTGAATAGCTATGAGTAATATGACCAGTGCTCCCAGAAATGTGGACTTCTTTTGTTTTGCACTGCATAACCTTGAATAATATGACCAGTGCTCCCAGAAATGTGGACTTCTTTTGTTTTGCACTGCATAACCTTGAATAATATGACCAGTGCTCCCAGAAATGTGGACTTTTTTTGTTTTGCACTGAATAGCTATGAGTAATATGACCAGTGCTCCCAGAAATGTGGACTTTTTTTGTTTTGCACTGCATAACCTTGAGTAATATGACCAGTGCTCCCAGAAATGTGGACTTTTTTTGTTTTGCACTGAATAGCTATGAGTAATATGACCAGTGCTCCCAGAAATGTGGACTTTTTTTGTTTTGCACTGCATAACCTTGAGTAATATGACCAGTGCTCCCAGAAATGTGGACTTATTTTGTTTTGCACTGAATAGCTATGAGTAATATGACCAGTGCTCCCAGAAATGTGGACTTTTTTTGTTTTGCACTGCATAACCTTGAGTAATATGACCAGTGCTCCCAGAAATGTGGACTTATTTTGTTTTGCACTGAATAGCTATGAGTAATATGACCAGTGCTCCCAGAAATGTGGACTTCTTTTGTTTTGCACTGCATAACCTTGAATAATATGACCAGTGCTCCCAGAAATGTGGACTTTTTTTGTTTTGCACTGAATAGCTATGAGTAATATGACCAGTGCTCCCAGAAATGTGGACTTTTTTTGTTTTGCACTGCATAACCTTGAGTAATATGACCAGTGCTCCCAGAAATGTGGACTTATTTTGTTTTGCACTGAATAGCTATGAGTAATATGACCAGTGCTCCCAGAAATGTGGACTTTTTTGTTTTGCACTGCATAACCTTGAGTAATATGACCAGTGCTCCCAGAAATGTGGACTTATTTTGTTTTGCACTGAATAGCTATGAGTAATATGACCAGTGCTCCCAGAAATGTGGACTTATTTTGTTTTGCACTGAATAGCTATGAGTAATATGACCAGTGCTCCCAGAAATGTGGACTTCTTTTTGTTTTGCACTGCATAACCTTGAATAATATGACCAGTGCTCCCAGAAATGTGGACTTTTTTTGTTTTGCACTGAATAGCTATGAGTAATATGACCAGTGCTCCCAGAAATGTGGACTTTTTTTGTTTTGCACTGCATAACCTTGAGTAATATGACCAGTGCTCCCAGAAATGTGGACTTATTTTGTTTTGCACTGAATAGCTATGAGTAATATGACCAGTGCTCCCAGAAATGTGGACTTTTTTGTTTTGCACTGCATAACCTTGAGTAATATGACCAGTGCTCCCAGAAATGTGGACTTATTTTGTTTTGCACTGAATAGCTATGAGTAATATGACCAGTGCTCCCAGAAATGTGGACTTCTTTTGTTTTGCACTGCATAACCTTGAATAATATGACCAGTGCTCCCAGAAATGTGGACTTATTTTGTTTTGCACTGAATAGCTATGAGTAATATGACCAGTGCTCCCAGAAATGTGGACTTATTTTGTTTTGCACTGAATAGCTATGAGTAATATGACCAGTGCTCCCAGAAATGTGGACTTATTTTGTTTTGCACTGAATAGCTATGAGTAATATGACCAGTGCTCCCAGAAATGTGGACTTTTTTGTTTTGCACTGCATAACCTTGAGTAATATGACCAGTGCTCCCAGAAATGTGGACTTATTTTGTTTTGCACTGAATAGCTATGAGTAATATGACCAGTGCTCCCAGAAATGTGGACTTATTTTGTTTTGCACTGAATAGCTATGAGTAATATGACCAGTGCTCCCAGAAATGTGGACTTCTTTTGTTTTGCACTGCATAACCTTGAATAATATGACCAGTGCTCCCAGAAATGTGGACTTTTTTTGTTTTGCACTGAATAGCTATGAGTAATATGACCAGTGCTCCCAGAAATGTGGACTTTTTTTGTTTTGCACTGCATAACCTTGAGTAATATGACCAGTGCTCCCAGAAATGTGGACTTTTTTTGTTTTGCACTGAATAGCTATGAGTAATATGACCAGTGCTCCCAGAAATGTGGACTTTTTTTGTTTTGCACTGCATAACCTTGAGTAATATGACCAGTGCTCCCAGAAATGTGGACTTATTTTGTTTTGCACTGAATAGCTATGAGTAATATGACCAGTGCTCCCAGAAATGTGGACTTTTTTTGTTTTGCACTGCATAACCTTGAGTAATATGACCAGTGCTCCCAGAAATGTGGACTTATTTTGTTTTGCACTGAATAGCTATGAGTAATATGACCAGTGCTCCCAGAAATGTGGACTTCTTTTTGTTTTGCACTGCATAACCTTGAATAATATGACCAGTGCTCCCAGAAATGTGGACTTTTTTTGTTTTGCACTGAATAGCTATGAGTAATATGACCAGTGCTCCCAGAAATGTGGACTTTTTTTGTTTTGCACTGCATAACCTTGAGTAATATGACCAGTGCTCCCAGAAATGTGGACTTATTTTGTTTTGCACTGAATAGCTATGAGTAATATGACCAGTGCTCCCAGAAATGTGGACTTTTTTGTTTTGCACTGCATAACCTTGAGTAATATGACCAGTGCTCCCAGAAATGTGGACTTATTTTGTTTTGCACTGAATAGCTATGAGTAATATGACCAGTGCTCCCAGAAATGTGGACTTATTTTGTTTTGCACTGAATAGCTATGAGTAATATGACCAGTGCTCCCAGAAATGTGGACTTCTTTTGTTTTGCACTGCATAACCTTGAATAATATGACCAGTGCTCCCAGAAATGTGGACTTTTTTTGTTTTGCACTGAATAGCTATGAGTAATATGACCAGTGCTCCCAGAAATGTGGACTTTTTTTGTTTTGCACTGCATAACCTTGAGTAATATGACCAGTGCTCCCAGAAATGTGGACTTATTTTGTTTTGCACTGAATAGCTATGAGTAATATGACCAGTGCTCCCAGAAATGTGGACTTTTTTGTTTTGCACTGCATAACCTTGAGTAATATGACCAGTGCTCCCAGAAATGTGGACTTATTTTGTTTTGCACTGAATAGCTATGAGTAATATGACCAGTGCTCCCAGAAATGTGGACTTATTTTGTTTTGCACTGAATAGCTATGAGTAATATGACCAGTGCTCCCAGAAATGTGGACTTCTTTTGTTTTGCACTGCATAACCTTGAATAATATGACCAGTGCTCCCAGAAATGTGGACTTTTTTTGTTTTGCACTGAATAGCTATGAGTAATATGACCAGTGCTCCCAGAAATGTGGACTTTTTTTGTTTTGCACTGCATAACCTTGAGTAATATGACCAGTGCTCCCAGAAATGTGGACTTTTTTTGTTTTGCACTGAATAGCTATGAGTAATATGACCAGTGCTCCCAGAAATGTGGACTTTTTTTGTTTTGCACTGCATAACCTTGAGTAATATGACCAGTGCTCCCAGAAATGTGGACTTATTTTGTTTTGCACTGAATAGCTATGAGTAATATGACCAGTGCTCCCAGAAATGTGGACTTTTTTTGTTTTGCACTGCATAACCTTGAGTAATATGACCAGTGCTCCCAGAAATGTGGACTTATTTTGTTTTGCACTGAATAGCTATGAGTAATATGACCAGTGCTCCCAGAAATGTGGACTTCTTTTGTTTTGCACTGCATAACCTTGAATAATATGACCAGTGCTCCCAGAAATGTGGACTTTTTTTGTTTTGCACTGAATAGCTATGAGTAATATGACCAGTGCTCCCAGAAATGTGGACTTTTTTTGTTTTGCACTGCATAACCTTGAGTAATATGACCAGTGCTCCCAGAAATGTGGACTTATTTTGTTTTGCACTGAATAGCTATGAGTAATATGACCAGTGCTCCCAGAAATGTGGACTTTTTTGTTTTGCACTGCATAACCTTGAGTAATATGACCAGTGCTCCCAGAAATGTGGACTTATTTTGTTTTGCACTGCATAACCTTGAGTAATATGACCAGTGCTCCCAGAAATGTGGACTTATTTTGTTTTGCACTGAATAGCTATGAGTAATATGACCAGTGCTCCCAGAAATGTGGACTTATTTTGTTTTGCACTGAATAGCTATGAGTAATATGACCAGTGCTCCCAGAAATGTGGACTTCTTTTGTTTTGCACTGCATAACCTTGAATAATATGACCAGTGCTCCCAGAAATGTGGACTTTTTTTGTTTTGCACTGAATAGCTATGAGTAATATGACCAGTGCTCCCAGAAATGTGGACTTTTTTTGTTTTGCACTGCATAACCTTGAGTAATATGACCAGTGCTCCCAGAAATGTGGACTTTTTTTGTTTTGCACTGAATAGCTATGAGTAATATGACCAGTGCTCCCAGAAATGTGGACTTTTTTTGTTTTGCACTGCATAACCTTGAGTAATATGACCAGTGCTCCCAGAAATGTGGACTTATTTTGTTTTGCACTGAATAGCTATGAGTAATATGACCAGTGCTCCCAGAAATGTGGACTTTTTTTGTTTTGCACTGCATAACCTTGAGTAATATGACCAGTGCTCCCAGAAATGTGGACTTATTTTGTTTTGCACTGAATAGCTATGAGTAATATGACCAGTGCTCCCAGAAATGTGGACTTTTTTGTTTTGCACTGCATAACCTTGAGTAATATGACCAGTGCTCCCAGAAATGTGGACTTATTTTGTTTTGCACTGAATAGCTATGAGTAATATGACCAGTGCTCCCAGAAATGTGGACTTCTTTTGTTTTGCACTGCATAACCTTGAATAATATGACCAGTGCTCCCAGAAATGTGGACTTATTTTGTTTTGCACTGAATAGCTATGAGTAATATGACCAGTGCTCCCAGAAATGTGGACTTATTTTGTTTTGCACTGAATAGCTATGAGTAATATGACCAGTGCTCCCAGAAATGTGGACTTATTTTGTTTTGCACTGAATAGCTATGAGTAATATGACCAGTGCTCCCAGAAATGTGGACTTTTTTGTTTTGCACTGCATAACCTTGAGTAATATGACCAGTGCTCCCAGAAATGTGGACTTATTTTGTTTTGCACTGAATAGCTATGAGTAATATGACCAGTGCTCCCAGAAATGTGGACTTATTTTGTTTTGCACTGAATAGCTATGAGTAATATGACCAGTGCTCCCAGAAATGTGGACTTTTTTTGTTTTGCACTGAATAGCTATGAGTAATATGACCAGTGCTCCCAGAAATGTGGACTTTTTTTGTTTTGCACTGCATAACCTTGAGTAATATGACCAGTGCTCCCAGAAATGTGGACTTTTTTTGTTTTGCACTGAATAGCTATGAGTAATATGACCAGTGCTCCCAGAAATGTGGACTTTTTTTGTTTTGCACTGCATAACCTTGAGTAATATGACCAGTGCTCCCAGAAATGTGGACTTATTTTGTTTTGCACTGAATAGCTATGAGTAATATGACCAGTGCTCCCAGAAATGTGGACTTTTTTGTTTTGCACTGCATAACCTTGAGTAATATGACCAGTGCTCCCAGAAATGTGGACTTATTTTGTTTTGCACTGAATAGCTATGAGTAATATGACCAGTGCTCCCAGAAATGTGGACTTCTTTTGTTTTGCACTGCATAACCTTGAATAATATGACCAGTGCTCCCAGAAATGTGGACTTTTTTTGTTTTGCACTGAATAGCTATGAGTAATATGACCAGTGCTCCCAGAAATGTGGACTTTTTTTGTTTTGCACTGCATAACCTTGAGTAATATGACCAGTGCTCCCAGAAATGTGGACTTATTTTGTTTTGCACTGAATAGCTATGAGTAATATGACCAGTGCTCCCAGAAATGTGGACTTTTTTGTTTTGCACTGCATAACCTTGAGTAATATGACCAGTGCTCCCAGAAATGTGGACTTATTTTGTTTTGCACTGAATAGCTATGAGTAATATGACCAGTGCTCCCAGAAATGTGGACTTATTTTGTTTTGCACTGAATAGCTATGAGTAATATGACCAGTGCTCCCAGAAATGTGGACTTCTTTTGTTTTGCACTGCATAACCTTGAATAATATGACCAGTGCTCCCAGAAATGTGGACTTTTTTTGTTTTGCACTGAATAGCTATGAGTAATATGACCAGTGCTCCCAGAAATGTGGACTTTTTTTGTTTTGCACTGCATAACCTTGAGTAATATGACCAGTGCTCCCAGAAATGTGGACTTATTTTGTTTTGCACTGAATAGCTATGAGTAATATGACCAGTGCTCCCAGAAATGTGGACTTTTTTGTTTTGCACTGCATAACCTTGAGTAATATGACCAGTGCTCCCAGAAATGTGGACTTATTTTGTTTTGCACTGAATAGCTATGAGTAATATGACCAGTGCTCCCAGAAATGTGGACTTCTTTTGTTTTGCACTGCATAACCTTGAATAATATGACCAGTGCTCCCAGAAATGTGGACTTCTTTTGTTTTGCACTGCATAACCTTGAATAATATGACCAGTGCTCCCAGAAATGTGGACTTTTTTTGTTTTGCACTGAATAGCTATGAGTAATATGACCAGTGCTCCCAGAAATGTGGACTTTTTTTGTTTTGCACTGCATAACCTTGAGTAATATGACCAGTGCTCCCAGAAATGTGGACTTTTTTTGTTTTGCACTGAATAGCTATGAGTAATATGACCAGTGCTCCCAGAAATGTGGACTTTTTTTGTTTTGCACTGCATAACCTTGAGTAATATGACCAGTGCTCCCAGAAATGTGGACTTATTTTGTTTTGCACTGAATAGCTATGAGTAATATGACCAGTGCTCCCAGAAATGTGGACTTTTTTGTTTTGCACTGCATAACCTTGAGTAATATGACCAGTGCTCCCAGAAATGTGGACTTATTTTGTTTTGCACTGAATAGCTATGAGTAATATGACCAGTGCTCCCAGAAATGTGGACTTCTTTTGTTTTGCACTGCATAACCTTGAATAATATGACCAGTGCTCCCAGAAATGTGGACTTTTTTTGTTTTGCACTGAATAGCTATGAGTAATATGACCAGTGCTCCCAGAAATGTGGACTTTTTTTGTTTTGCACTGCATAACCTTGAGTAATATGACCAGTGCTCCCAGAAATGTGGACTTATTTTGTTTTGCACTGAATAGCTATGAGTAATATGACCAGTGCTCCCAGAAATGTGGACTTTTTTGTTTTGCACTGCATAACCTTGAGTAATATGACCAGTGCTCCCAGAAATGTGGACTTATTTTGTTTTGCACTGAATAGCTATGAGTAATATGACCAGTGCTCCCAGAAATGTGGACTTATTTTGTTTTGCACTGAATAGCTATGAGTAATATGACCAGTGCTCCCAGAAATGTGGACTTCTTTTGTTTTGCACTGCATAACCTTGAATAATATGACCAGTGCTCCCAGAAATGTGGACTTTTTTTGTTTTGCACTGAATAGCTATGAGTAATATGACCAGTGCTCCCAGAAATGTGGACTTTTTTTGTTTTGCACTGCATAACCTTGAGTAATATGACCAGTGCTCCCAGAAATGTGGACTTTTTTTGTTTTGCACTGAATAGCTATGAGTAATATGACCAGTGCTCCCAGAAATGTGGACTTTTTTTGTTTTGCACTGCATAACCTTGAGTAATATGACCAGTGCTCCCAGAAATGTGGACTTATTTTGTTTTGCACTGAATAGCTATGAGTAATATGACCAGTGCTCCCAGAAATGTGGACTTTTTTTGTTTTGCACTGCATAACCTTGAGTAATATGACCAGTGCTCCCAGAAATGTGGACTTATTTTGTTTTGCACTGAATAGCTATGAGTAATATGACCAGTGCTCCCAGAAATGTGGACTTTTTTGTTTTGCACTGCATAACCTTGAGTAATATGACCAGTGCTCCCAGAAATGTGGACTTATTTTGTTTTGCACTGAATAGCTATGAGTAATATGACCAGTGCTCCCAGAAATGTGGACTTCTTTTGTTTTGCACTGCATAACCTTGAATAATATGACCAGTGCTCCCAGAAATGTGGACTTATTTTGTTTTGCACTGAATAGCTATGAGTAATATGACCAGTGCTCCCAGAAATGTGGACTTATTTTGTTTTGCACTGAATAGCTATGAGTAATATGACCAGTGCTCCCAGAAATGTGGACTTATTTTGTTTTGCACTGAATAGCTATGAGTAATATGACCAGTGCTCCCAGAAATGTGGACTTTTTTGTTTTGCACTGCATAACCTTGAGTAATATGACCAGTGCTCCCAGAAATGTGGACTTATTTTGTTTTGCACTGAATAGCTATGAGTAATATGACCAGTGCTCCCAGAAATGTGGACTTATTTTGTTTTGCACTGAATAGCTATGAGTAATATGACCAGTGCTCCCAGAAATGTGGACTTTTTTTGTTTTGCACTGCATAACCTTGAATAATATGACCAGTGCTCCCAGAAATGTGGACTTTTTTTGTTTTGCACTGAATAGCTATGAGTAATATGACCAGTGCTCCCAGAAATGTGGACTTTTTTTGTTTTGCACTGCATAACCTTGAGTAATATGACCAGTGCTCCCAGAAATGTGGACTTTTTTTGTTTTGCACTGAATAGCTATGAGTAATATGACCAGTGCTCCCAGAAATGTGGACTTTTTTTGTTTTGCACTGCATAACCTTGAGTAATATGACCAGTGCTCCCAGAAATGTGGACTTATTTTGTTTTGCACTGAATAGCTATGAGTAATATGACCAGTGCTCCCAGAAATGTGGACTTTTTTTGTTTTGCACTGCATAACCTTGAGTAATATGACCAGTGCTCCCAGAAATGTGGACTTATTTTGTTTTGCACTGAATAGCTATGAGTAATATGACCAGTGCTCCCAGAAATGTGGACTTTTTTTGTTTTGCACTGCATAACCTTGAATAATATGACCAGTGCTCCCAGAAATGTGGACTTTTTTTGTTTTGCACTGAATAGCTATGAGTAATATGACCAGTGCTCCCAGAAATGTGGACTTTTTTTGTTTTGCACTGCATAACCTATGAGTAATATGACCAGTGCTCCCAGAAATGTGGACTTATTTTGTTTTGCACTGAATAGCTATGAGTAATATGACCAGTGCTCCCAGAAATGTGGACTTTTTTGTTTTGCACTGCATAACCTTGAGTAATATGACCAGTGCTCCCAGAAATGTGGACTTATTTTGTTTTGCACTGAATAGCTATGAGTAATATGACCAGTGCTCCCAGAAATGTGGA
>CAMPSB010000210.1:50000-87120 GCA_946959425.1 Argyrosomus regius
GCTCTCAGAATGCTGGGTTCCTTGTAGTTCCTATAGTTTCCAAAAGTAGATTGGGAGCCAGAGCTTTCAGTTATCAAGCTCCTCTTCTGTGGAACAAACTACCATTTTGGGTTCGGGAGGCAGACACGGTCAACACTTTTAAGAGTAAACTTAAGACTTTCCTTTTTGATAGAGCTTATAGTTAGGGCTGGCTCAGGTCATCCCTTAGTTATGCTGCTATAGGACTATACTGCCGGGGGACTCCTCCTTTCAGGGTTATGCCTAGCCAGGCATGGTATTGGTTGAAGATGCAGTCACATCTCCCTTTACTGAAAACCCTCCCCTCTCTCTCTCTCTCTCTCTCTCTCTCTCTCTCTCTCTCTCTCTCTCTCTCACCATCACCACCACCATCTGTAAACATACATGTCTGTCATACATGTACATTAATGCATCTTACTAACTAAAGTTCTTCCCGGAGTTTCTGTGCTCTTTCGTCCAGCAGGTTCTCGTGGATCGTGACTGCTGCTGTGGTCCTGCATGACGTCCACTACATATATTATTACTGTCATTAATGTTACCAGATCTCCATTACAGTTTATAGTGACTTAGTTAATGATTTGCTGCTGCTGTGCATCTGTGTCTCTCTAACTCTATCACAGGTTCCACTGCTACTGTAATCATTTTATCATTCATTGTAATCCATTGTCATTTTTCATTGTAATTACACAAAATGTTTCTGTTGACTTGTTGACTGTACACGTGACATCTATTGCACGTCTGTCCGTCCTGGGAGAGGGATCCCTCCTCTGTGGCTCTTCCTGAGGTTTCTTCCACTTTTTTTCCCTGTTAAAAGGGTTTTTTGTGGGCAAGTTTTTCCTCACTCGAACCGAGGGTCTAAGGACAGAGGGTGTCACTCCCTGTACAGATTGTGAAGCCCTCCGAGGCAAAATGTATTTTGCGACTTTGGGCTATACAAATAAAATTTGATTTGATTTGATTTGATTTGATATGTATATATATATATACATATATATATATATATATATATATATATATATATATATATATATATATATATATATATATATATATATATATATATATATATATATATATATATATATATATATATATATGTGTGTGTGTGTGTGTGTGTATTAAATTGTTCATGACTGTGCTTGTGCGTATTCTTTTTAATGGTTAACGTGATCAGTGATGAAATGTTGGGGCCAAAGGTCAAGGTATCTATGCATGTACACATGGAATTATTCATGTATTTATATCTTTACATCTCAAAATCGGATGAGAGCACCTAGACTATTCGTTCATAGCCGGAATTTTAACGCCATTTTTTTTTTTAAACAAAACTTTATTAAGAATTGTGCAAAACAATACAATTCAACACAGCAACAAACACTACTGCCGGGGGGTTGCACATATAAAGGCATTTTTTGCAGATTGCATTATAAAAAAAATAAAAAACATTATAGAGAGCACATAGATTCAAGGTCTTCACAGCTTTTATGTCATTAGGTTGTCCAAAATTCAACGCCATGTACACGCAGCAATCTTTTTATATTTTTTTTATCAACAATGTACACGAAGTAGTCGGACCTAAAACTGATTTGCATTCTGGGCATGCTCCAGAATTTCCGCTGGGGCTTTCACCCGGAAGCGAAAGAAGGAGACCTCGTAGCGTTGGTTCTTTTTATATGCATTATTAGGAGAAAAGTAATGCACGAAATGTACGCCACTGTAGCATCGTCCATCTCCTCGTACGTCACCTTTGTTTGAATGCCGTCAGATAGTTTGTTGTTGCTGATGAGTACAGGTCAACCGGAAGTGGCTCTTTGTTGAGAGGGCTACAGCGCCACATAGCGTAACTGAGTCAGTCATGCTCCCCCCGTCTCTGAATGGCATGTATACTCAGACAAGTGATCCGGTCTTATGCATGTCGCGATCCGTGTTCATTTGTCTCCATCTAGTGGACGAAACAAACCATTGCACCCACCTTATGAAGTAAGAGCCGCCATCGGTGGTACACTCACAGTCCATGAAAAAGCAGTGATTTTGAGCTCAAACCGAATGGAAATGCAGTCAATGGAGCGCAAGGACTGTTGTTAGCAGAAGTAAACTGTTTCAGTGCTCCAGCAACAGACTCATTCACCCTCGCTGCTCTGAGGAACGGTATAGAAAATCGTAAATTCCTCCCCCCTGTTACAAGACTGTATAACTCATCTGCCTCTCTCAATCCACAATCACACGAACTGGAAGAACTGGACTAAATCTACCTGTTGAACATATACTTCGTCATATGTCATATGTCTTAATATAAACCCCATGTTGATATAATATATGTCATATGATTAATACAATGGGTTATTATTACATTGCTAATAATATTATATTACTTTTACACATTGCAATCATTATTATTATTATTACTATTGTATAACAATATACAAGACATTATCTATTGTATGAATATCTTCTTGTATAGTCAAGTTATCTATGTGTATACATGTATATCTGTTCAGTCATCATATTATATATATATAAATATTATTATTATTGTTACATTATTGTAAATATTATCATTATATACTGTTAATCATAACACTAACGTGAACTTAACAATAACAAGAGCAACGAACACAAAAGAAATCAGTGGACAATAAATAGCGATGAGCCAATGTGACACAAACTACAAACAACAAGCTGTAAACAGAACAGGAATTTAATAACAATATCAGGCATACACAATATTTGGCTCGTTCCTCTGCACGATTGTTCGTGCACGATCCTATCCTCCCTGATCTGTTTTGTTTTCTTCCCGGAGCCTCTGCACCTCCATCTGCAGCCACTTGCACTCCTCCAGGATCTTCTTCACCTCTCAATCATTGCAATTATTATTATTATTACTATTGTATAACAATATACAAGACATTATCTATTGTATGAATATCTTCTTGTGCAGTCAAGTTATCTATGTGTATACATATATATATGTTCAGTCATCATATTATATACGTATATATATATATATATATATATACATATTATTATTATCACATTATTGTAAATATTATCATTATATAATGTTATTATTACATACTGTTATTAACAATAACACTACCATCATGTCACCATTGTTTCATTGTATTGTTATTGTATTTTAATGTACCTGGCATTAATAAAGTCCATGTATTCAGGGCGTTGTCCTTTGTAGCAAAAACGTCATTTATTCATTCCACTCACGCCACAGTCGGAACAATGGAATAACAACAACAACACACACAGCAACACAAACTACTACTAACTACTAACTCAAAACACTAACGTGAACTTATAACAATAACAAGAGCAAAGAAATCACACACAAACTACAAACAACAAACTGTGAACACAACAGGAACTTTAAAACATTGTCAGGCAGGATTCACATCGTCCCCGAAAGTCGCGTTATTCGTCCAACCACTCCAGGTCCATGCCTTCGCCTTTGAAGGAACTGCGCCTCACGCCGTAGTCCCAGCGCAGCTCCTCGTTAACCGCTGTGTCTTTTGTGGCCAAGAACAGTGCGGTGTCTTTGGCTCCATCCGGAAAGTGCAGCTGGAAGACGACGGGCTTTACGTTGAAATTCTTCCCGGAATGATTCATCCGCCTTCCGAAGGTGTCCTTCCCGGGGTGACACTCGCAGGGGAAGGTCTGAGAGACCACACACATCTTTGTCCCGTGCCTGCCCCTCACAAAGAAAAGGTAGCACATGGCTCCCTCCTCCATGTTCTCCATTTTCTTTTTCCCCTCCGCCTCCGAGATCAGCTTCCCGTGGTAGTCGCATACGACGTCGCCTCTGGAAAATGGCATGGTTGCGATGACGCCTGCACAGAAGAACGAACGAAAAACACAAAACAAACACATACACAGCTGTTATTCTGCTTCCATGGCAAAGTCATTACAGGAGAGTTTTCACTGTGCTTCTCTGTCTTTCCTCACCTTTGCCCTTCGGTTGTCCGAAATCCTTCAGGCTGATCCCCTTCCACCTTTGTTCCATCACCGACTTGACGATATCCTCATCTTCCTCGATTGGTGCCTTCAAAGGGGACACCCACGCCTGAAGTACGTCCGCGAAAGAGGGGACATTCGTTACCCACTTTTCCTTGTCAACGATGGCTTTCACCTTCTCCTCTCTCGGGCGCTGCCTGCCACAGGAAGCTGGGGGGAAAGGACGGAGAGAGTGAGTGAGTGAGTGAGTGAGTGAGTGAGTGAGGCAGTCAGGGACTGAGCGAGGGACTTAGTGAGTGAGGCAGTCAGTCAGTGAGTGAGTGAGTGAGTCAGTGAGACAGCTAGTGAGTCAGGCACTCAGTCAGTCAGTCAGTCATTCAGTTTGTTTGTGAGTCAGTGAGACACACGGGCGATGGGAAAAGGAGATGCAGTCATAGCGAAGCGACTAAGCAGCTTTTCACAGAGAGCATACATTATCTGTTTGACAAAGACAAAGCCGGTGCCTACCGGAGACATGTAGCACGCGCTTTTCAAGTTGCATCCTCCTCCACATGAAATAGTACTTCCTCTCTTCTCCAAACCCTGCACTGACCATGTCGTCTTTCGATGGAGCGAGGGCACCGATGGTTATTGGGAACTGTGTCAGGAAAGCGTCCCATTTGTTGTCAAACGCTGACGCAGAACTGCAGGAGGAGAAAAGCACACATTGCAATCAGGCGGCCGTGATGTCGGACGTGTCGACTTCAGCACCGAAACTGACAACGTTTACCTTTGGCCCCCGGAGGACGTGCCCGCGGCCTCGGCCGTACCGGACGGCGGATTCGGGCCCGCTCTCCTCGCAGATCTTCTGACAGCTGTGTTGTGCGAGAAAACAGAGCAAAAGATTAATTTTTCTCTCTCTCTATTTCCCTCTCTCTCCTCTTTTCAAGTCAGAGCTTATCTTCAGTGGTTTGCAATACGCCTTGCCTGACGTGAAGAGCAAAACAACTCACAATACTAGCACTGATACTTACCGGTTACATGAGCAACGTGCTAGTTCTGGTCGCTTAATGAGTGCAATTGCCTCACCCCTGTCGAAGAAATGAAAAGTACACTCGTTGCCTCCAGAGACGGGTGTGTTGTGTAGAAGAGGGATAGTGGAAAACAGCGAAGAGTAAAAACAGCGAAGACATTCCTTTACTCTGTCCCTGTTTTCCTCCGCCCCGTCCTCTTTTTGAGCCAGAGCTTATCTTCAGTGGTTTGCAATATGCCTTGTCTGACGTGAAGAACAAACCAACTAACAATACTAGCACTGATAATTACCGGTTACACGTTACATGAGCAACGTGCTAGTTCTGGTCGCTTAATGAGTACAACTGCCTCACCACTGTTGAAGAAATGAAAAGTACACTCACTGCCTCCAGAGACGGTGCAAGTCGGCCCTGGGATTGGCGATGGGGAGTCCTGTGGTCCCCAAGAAGAAGCAGCCCTGGTCGTCTTCTGGTTCGTCTTGCCTCTGCAGGTACAGCGGCCTGATGGCCGCGAAGTAGGCACCTAACCACTGTCGGTGGGAAACGGAATGCCAAGCTGTGAAATCCCGTCTGTGGAAACGGTTTCTTTAGTTGAATGTAAAAACAAACAAAACAAAACAAACAAACAAAACAAAACAAGAAACAAAACAAAACAAAACGCTCTACTCACCCTATCCTCGTCTGTGGTGATCACAACTCTGTCCGCGCCGCCTCGAAATGTGATTGTCGCCCCGACACCGGCGCTCAGCTCCCTGTCGTTCCACTCTGTCACCTGTGATGGGGGATTATTTTTGTAGGCAAGGATACAAACAACTTGAAGTGTACGAGAGTCAAAGTTGCAGGGAAACAGAAACCGGCTTGAGGGAACATTGGAATAACTTACTTTGAAATCCACTACAGTCTTTTCTGGTTTACGGAGCATGATCAACAGGATTGCCATGCACACGTAACGGTACATTGTCATCTCGTGATGTGACAATCGCTCGCCCGTTTGCAGCCTATCGCAAGCTTCCTCCGTCCATGCCTGTGCCGCCTCCAGCAGACGCTGGTGCTCAGACCTGTCCTCAGAGCTGACATGCATCACAGATTCATAAAGGCCATGTACATTTGAGACATAAACAAACAAAAAAAAACCCAAAAGAGAGTCACCTTTAATGTTAATCAAATCATGAGCGTAACCAACCTCGGCTCTCCACCCTGCAGGTCCTCCACCGGTTCACCGATAACAAAGAATCCTTTTTTTTTTCAATTGTTCAACCAGTGACCGGCGAGACGCTTCGTCAGGGACCAGGGACGACAGTTCCTGGTATTCCCAGCGTCTGCCCACCCTGGTCCACTCTTTTTGCGACTGCTTCGCCCGCTTTAATTCTGCGCCCCTATCTTCTTCCTGCTGATCTTCATGCATGCCCTTTTAAGGTGGACCGACAGCACCTCGTACCCCCTCTTGCACTTTAGGCAATAAACCATTCGCCTATCAGGGCCCTCCCTTCCAAAACAGAGGAGAGAGAGAGAGAGAGAGAGAGAGAGAGAGAGAGAATACATTCATCGGATATGAGCATATGCAGTATCTTCTCCCAATTGTAATCAGGTCAAGTCTGTACTCACAACCACATGCATGTTCGTACTTACATCTTTCACAACCGGTTATGCACACGTTCCTGGGAATCTGTGAAAACACAAGTTAAAGAAAGAAAAAAAAAACTTGACGCAGAAGCCAATTAAACGTTTTTCCAATCGCCCACCCCTCCCATCCACAAAAATCTAAAGCTAACACCATAAAGTAGCAATTAGTAGCCAATTAAAGGTTTTCCAATCCTTATCTGTGAAAAAAAGAACGCACGCACCGAACGCATGCATGCACATGACGTTAAAGAAAGAAAAAAACTTAACAAGAAGCCATTTAAACGGTTTCCAATAGCCGCCCTCGCCGTATCCGTGAAAACACGACGCACGCACTCTCCCGACGCATGCACACGGAGTTAAAGTCGTTACATCGACAAAAATCCAAAAGTAACACCATAAAGTAGCAAATAACTTGATTCTGCCGCGAATTAAGGTAAAATGAGATAATATTAGCCATTATTGTCTTATGAGGTGGAAAAATTCGTCGAAAACTCGATAACTACACAGTCAATACATAGTTGCCGATGAAAAAATATTCTTTGCCAAAACACAGACACACACAAAAAAACATATAATGGGATGCCCACTGCTACACCACTTACATATATCAATAAAAAATGTTAGGAGAAATAAATTATCCTCTTACCTGCTCATACGCGCTTCTCAATCGGTCCTCAGCGCACGTCCGAACAGCTTCTCAACCAGGAAAAAAAAAAAAGAGAAAAAAACCCTCTCTACGTACCGAGAACGCGTCACGAGGTTGAAGGTCATTATTGTAAATACTATCATGATATACTGTTATTATTACATACTGTTATTAACAATAACACTACCATCATGTCATCATTGTTTCATTGTATTGTTATTGTATTTTAATGTACCTGGCATTAATAAAGTCCATGTATTCAAGGCGTTGTCCTTTGTAGCAAAAACATTTATTTATTCCACTCACGCCACAGTCCCAACGGAATAACAAGAGCAACGAACACAAAACAAATCAGCGAGCAATAAATAGCGATAAATAAATAAAATTAAAAAAATTAAAAATATATATATAAAAAAAAAATATAGCGATGAACCAATGCGACACAAACTACTACTAACTATTAACTACTAATCTACTGTTGGCTGCTAATCATAACCTTCCATGTTTCAATCTATTGTATAATGAATGCCTGTAGATGAAAACATCGACTTCCGGTGTAAACAGGAAGTAGGACCGAGAGACGCAGGAGCTAGCTAAGTGGTATTATTGAATAGATGGTGAGTGTTAGCGTAGTAATTTATAGATTTTTTTTCATACAAAAGTGTTGATACTTGGTTTATTTTGCCGTATTGTAGTGAGTAACATCCCTATGTCATGTTTTTATGCATTTTTTAACTTTTAAAAAGTTGTTTTTTTTTTTTTTTTTTATTTTTCGATTTTATTTCCAACTTTCAATCTACGCTCCACCTAGTTCGTCCAGATTCAGTATCCAAAGCACTAAAAAATTCAATTACTGAATAGAAACGACTACTAGCTTCCAACAACATATTAATTACTCATGTGGTCCTTTTTTTGCATGTGTCAACAGGAAGTGAGGAAAGTCAACAGGAAGTCAGTGATGTCAGCAAGAAGTCAATCAGCAATGACAGGCATGTTACTCTGTTTGCCGTACTTGTGTGTGCTTTCTAAAACTGATTTAATCAGACACAGGTTAAACTTTCTAAAATTGTTCAGATCTAACTGACACATGGCACACTACTTCGTCCACATTCAGTATCCAAAGCACTAAAAAATTCAATTACTGAATAGAAACGGCTACTAGTTTTCCAACAACATATCAATTACTCATGTGGTCCTTTTCATGCAGGTCTCAACGGGGTTACAGGCGTGTCAGCAAGAAGTCAATCAGCAATGACAGGCATGTTACTCTGTTTGCCGTACTTGTGTGTGCTTTCTAAAACTGATTTGATCAGACACAGGTTAAACTTTCTAAAATTGTTCAGATCTAACTGACACATGGCACACTACTTCGTCCACATTCAGTATCCAAAGCAATAAAAAATTCAATTACTGAATAGAAACGGCTGCTAGTTTTCCAACAACATATCAATTACTCATGTGGTCCTTTTCATGCAGGTCTCAACGGGGTTACAGGCGTGTCAGCAAGAAGTCAATCAGCAATGACAGGCATGTTACTCTGTTTGCCGTACTTGTGTGTGCTTTCTAAAACTGATTTGATCAGACACAGGTTAAACTTTCTAAAATTGTTCAGATCTAACTGACACATGGCACACTACTTCGTCCACATTCAGTATCCAAAGCACTAAAAAATTCAATTACTGAATAGAAACGGCTGCTACTTTTCCAACAACATATCAATTACTCATGTGGTCCTTTTCATGCAGGTCTCAACGGGGTTCCAGGCGTGTCAGCAGGAAGTCAATCAGCAATGACAGGCATGTTACTCTGTTTGCCGTACTTGTGTGTGCTTTCTAAAACTGATTTGATCAGACACAGGTTAAACTTTCTAAAATTGTTCAGATCTAACTGACACATGGCACACTACTTCGTCCACATTCAGTATCCAAAGCACTAAAAAATTCAATTACTGAATAGAAACGGCTACTACTTTTCCAACAACATATCAATTACTCATGTGGTCCTTTTCATGCAGGTCTCAACGGGGTTCCAGGCGTGTCAGCAGGAAGTCAATCAGCAATGACAGGCATGTTACTCTGTTTGCCATACTTGTGTGTGCTTTCTAAAACTGATTTGATCAGACACAGGTTAAACTTTCTAAAATTGTTCAGATCTAACTGACACATGGCACACTACTTCGTCCACATTCAGTATCCAAAGCACTAAAAAATTCAATTACTGAATAGAAACGGCTGCTAGTTTTCCAACAACATATCAATTACTCATGTGGTCCTTTTCATGCAGGTCTCAACGGGGTTACAGGCGTGTCAGCAAGAAGTCAATCAGCAATGACAGGCATGTTACTCTGTTTGCCGTACTTGTGTGTGCTTTCTAAAACTGATTTGATCAGACACAGATTAAACTTTCTAAAATTGTTCAGATCTAACTGACACATGGCACACTACTACGTCCACATTCAGTATCCAAAGCACTAAAAAATTCAATTACTGAATAGAAACGGCTGCTAGTTTTCCAACAACATATCAATTACTCATGTGGTCCTTTTCATGCAGGTCTCAACGGGGTTACAGGCGTGTCAGCAAGCCCGGCGCCCCTCATCTTGGCTAATTTGGTGCTACGTACGGGCATCAAGTCCATCTCCGTCCACGCCGCATGTAACGTGGTGCCTGAGAACATGGAAGGTGACAACATAATGAACCTGCTGTGGTCCAGGCAGGGTCTCCAGGAGGTGGTCGGAGTCCGTGGGGCGCTGTATCCTGCCCTCAGCCTGAGTGAGTGTGCCAACTTTCAGAGTAACCTTGATGGTAGGGCACTCGACATCAACGCTCCGCTCCTGAATGTGGTGTGTCGCGGGTTGGAGTCCCGTGGGAAGCTCAACTTCCTCCAGATCTACACTGACTCCCCGCACACCCACATGTCCAAGCTTTACAGGCACCCGGTGAGCGGAGTAGTCAGCATGTGTGGGCTGACACACAAGAATGTGGGTACTGCTATGTACTCCAACGCCAACCATTATATGTCACATTTCCGGGACCTGCAGGTCAAAATGTGTAAGTTCCTGTCTTGCCGCATTGAGCAGGTGCGGGTCTTTCAGGAGGACAGCTGCCCCCTCGTGATAGACCCTTCCCACCTCTTCAACAGGCGCGCTCTGCGCCGGCTGCTGTCGGAGAAACCAATGCTGGTACCCTTCATGGATAGAGAAGATGGAGAGGGGTTAATGTCAGTAGTACGGCACACTACCACTCACCTGAATGAGATACTGCAGGAGGTTTTCAACAACCACGCCGGGAAGGGGGGGTACGATCCTGCGTGGCGAGCTTACCAGGCGGAGCTCGCTTTGGAGGAGCTTGTCCATGGACATCCCCTGTCCCCCGACGACAAACGGCTCTCTGTCATCCTCGGGACGTCTGCCTCAAACCCAGAGAGCCTCACGGCCACCAGGGGTTTCCTGGGTTTGGCGCCTCACACATCTGCCACGTCCGATGTTTGCCCACCACCACTCAACAACTGGACCAGGGAAGCCACACAGCAGCTGAGGGTGGAGCGGGTCTTTGCCCTGTGTGACTCCCTTCGTGCGGCCCCATCTGTCATCGGAGCGAAGCTGTGGCTGGTGTTCCTTGGAGATGTGTACCGTGACAGCCGCGTCCCCCTCGCCACCCTCAAGTCCGGCAGCAGTCCTGGCCATGTCAGCGGGGCTGTAATGCTGGACAAGTTTATTGAAAAACTTGAGACAGTCGGCCGACTCCCGTATCCCGTCACGTTCCAGCAGTGCATCACGTTGGTGACCCAGGCTGGCCACGACCCTGCAGACTGTCTCCGACGTGGCCTGGACGAGCTGAAGCTCCGCTGGCTGCCGGAGGTCCGGTTTCACATGTGTAACCATCCGAGGCTCTTCTGGAATAAGCGGAGCTTCATCGAAATCTGCAAAAAAGGGCAAGTTCTGAGTATGCAGTCTCAAGTGTCCGTACTCCTGACCGGCATCCTGGATGAGATTGAGCGCCGCGGACTCTGTTATGCCAGCAAACTCCAGAGGTATCGCGAGCAGGGGTTGCCATGGCTCCCGGTGTGCCTGCAGAGGATCCCGCAGGAAATCGCAGGTGACAAGCGGCTGCAGGCGTTGACCTTCCTGTCCTGTATCGGCATGATGGAAAACGGTGCGTTCGTGGAGAACCAGGCGTTCTCCGAGCTGCTGAAAAGGCTGCCTCTGACACAGAAACGGATGCAGGAGCTGCAGCTGCAGTCACGGTTCACACTCCCCCGTCGAGGTCCTTTTGTCGTCTGGCGCCTGCACGAGGACATTCCTTACCGCCTCCCAGTGCAGCAAGAGACTCCAGCTGCCAAGAAGCCGAAACTCGAGGAGCCGGAACAGGAGGAGCCAGCAGAGGAGGCCCTGGTTGCGGTGGACCCCTCCGAGGCAGAGTATGGGGTGCAACAGAAGACGGTCCGTTTTCTAGCTGCCTCCAGACACGTCCGTTGGTCTGCTCAGGAGCTGTCCTTCATTGACCTCAACGCAGCACGCACCCACAAAGAGGCTTACGGTGACTATCTGGCATCCTGTCAGATCAACATGGTCCCTGCCAGGCAGTTCCGTGCATTTAAGCACCGAAGG
Organism: Argyrosomus regius; assembly: GCA_946959425.1. Taxonomy (NCBI): domain Eukaryota; kingdom Metazoa; phylum Chordata; class Actinopteri; family Sciaenidae; genus Argyrosomus; species Argyrosomus regius. Next base: position 61,870 of record CAMPSB010000210.1, read on the forward strand.
AGCGCACTACAGAATCAGTAAGTTGAACTGTCTGTTGTGAATTTGTTATTTTGCATTGAATAGCTATGAGTAATATGACCAGTGCTCCCAGAAATGTGGACTTATTTTGTTTTGCACTGAATAGCTATGAGTAATATGACCAGTGCTCCCAGAAATGTGGACTTTTTTTGTTTTGCACTGCATAACCTTGAGTAATATGACCAGTGCTCCCAGAAATGTGGACTTATTTTGTTTTGCACTGAATAGCTATGAGTAATATGACCAGTGCTCCCAGAAATGTGGACTTTTTTTGTTTTGCACTGAATAGCTATGAGTAATATGACCAGTGCTCCCAGAAATGTGGACTTTTTTTGTTTTACACTGCATAACCTTGAATAATATGACCAGTGCTCCCAGAAATGTGGACTTTTTTTGTTTTGCACTGAATAGCTATGAGTAATATGACCAGTGCTCCCAGAAATGTGGACTTTTTTTGTTTTGCACTGCATAACCTTGAGTAATATGACCAGTGCTCCCAGAAATGTGGACTTTTTTTGTTTTGCACTGAATAGCTATGAGTAATATGACCAGTGCTCCCAGAAATGTGGACTTTTTTGTTTTGCACTGCATAACCTTGAGTAATATGACCAGTGCTCCCAGAAATGTGGACTTATTTTGTTTTGCACTGAATAGCTATGAGTAATATGACCAGTGCTCCCAGAAATGTGGACTTTTTTTGTTTTGCACTGCATAACCTTGAGTAATATGACCAGTGCTCCCAGAAATGTGGACTTATTTTGTTTTGCACTGAATAGCTATGAGTAATATGACCAGTGCTCCCAGAAATGTGGACTTTTTTTGTTTTGCACTGAATAGCTATGAGTAATATGACCAGTGCTCCCAGAAATGTGGACTTTTTTTGTTTTGCACTGCATAACCTTGAGTAATATGACCAGTGCTCCCAGAAATGTGGACTTTATTTTGTTTTGCACTGAATAGCTATGAGTAATATGACCAGTGCTCCCAGAAATGTGGACTTTTTTTGTTTTGCACTGCATAACCTTGAGTAATATGACCAGTGCTCCCAGAAATGTGGACTTTTTTTGTTTTGCACTGAATAGCTATGAGTAATATGACCAGTGCTCCCAGAAATGTGGACTTTTTTTGTTTTGCCTGCATAACCTTGAGTAATATGACCAGTGCTCCCAGAAATGTGGACTTATTTTGTTTTGCACTGAATAGCTATGAGTAATATGACCAGTGCTCCCAGAAATGTGGACTTTTTTTGTTTTGCACTGAATAGCTATGAGTAATATGACCAGTGCTCCCAGAAATGTGGACTTTTTTTGTTTTGCACTGCATAACCTTGAGTAATATCCAGTGCTCCCAGAAATGTGGACTTTTTTTGTTTTGCCTGAATGCTATGAGTAATATGCCGTCTATTGGACTTTTTTTTTTAAAAACCTTGAGTAATATGACCAGTCTCCCAGAAATGTGGACTTTTTTTGTTTTGCACTGAATAGCTATGAGTAATATGACCAGTGCTCCCAGAAATGTGGACTTTTTTGTTTTGCACTGCATACTTGTAATATGACCGGTGCTCCAGAAATGTGCTTATTTTGTTTTCTATTTGTATATGACCAGTTCGAAATGTGGACTTTTTTTGTTTTGCACTGCATAGCTTTGAGTAATATGACCAGTGCTCCCAGAAATGTGGACTTTTTTTGTTTTGCATTGAATAGCCTTGAGTAAAAAAATGTGAACTTTTTTGTTTTGCATTGAATAGCCTTGAGTAAAAAAATGTGAACTTTTTTGTTTTGCATTGAATAGTGGTGAATAATTTGAGACACATGTTTGTAAATATGGAGTTCTATTGTGTTTGTTCATATCATGTCACTTACCCACATCCATATTGCTTGTGGTGACTTGTTGTTCACTTCAGATGTGTCCCCTAGGGGAAAAAATAAAAGAGTTAAAAGTGATATTGTTGTCATTCTTCCACCAATGTTAGGGTTAGGTGAGAGGCAGGGTTAGGCTTAGGGGGTTAGGGTTAGGGTAAGGAGGTAATAGCCACCCCAGAAAGTCTCAAACGGAAGTGGGTTTGCTCGAGACTTTGCCTACCCACCCATTTTCGGGGCTGCCGAATCCAACGGTACCACCCCACTTGCGATCTGAGCTACCGTTCCCGAGATATGGAGCTTCCAGACTGGTGGAAAATGTAAATTCTGTATCTCGGGAACCGCAGGCCTTCTTTTCGGCTCAGCTGATGTGGCGAATGGGATAACTGACTGTACGTCACTGTAGGAGTGTTTAATGTGTCATGTTTATATGTGTGTGCGTGTGTGCGTGTGTGTGTGTCTGTGTGGGTGGGTGGGTGTGTGTGTCTGTCTGTGTGTGTCTGTGTGTGTGTGTCTGTGTGTGTGTGTACATATATACATATATGTATATATGTATGCAGAAAAACTAGTCCACGCATTTGTTACTTCTAGGCTGGACTATTGTAACTCATTGTTATCAGGCTGCTCCAATAAGTCCCTTAGGACTTTGCAGCTAATTCAGAATGCTGCTGCACGTGTTCTGACAGGAACCAAGATCAGAGATCACATCTCTCCCATTTTGGCTTCCTTGCATTGGCTACCTGTTAAATCTAGAATAGAATTTAAAATTCTTCTCCTTACATACAAAGCTCTTCATGGTCAGGCACCATCATATCTAAAAGAGCTCATAGTACCTTACTACCCCTCTAGAACACTGCGCTCTCAGAATGCTGGGTTCCTTGTAGTTCCTATAGTTTCCAAAAGTAGATTGGGAGCCAGAGCTTTCAGTTATCAAGCTCCTCTTCTGTGGAACAAACTACCATTTTGGGTTCGGGAGGCAGACACGGTCAACACTTTTAAGAGTAAACTTAAGACTTTCCTTTTTGATAGAGCTTATAGTTAGGGCTGGCTCAGGTCATCCCTTAGTTATGCTGCTATAGGACTATACTGCCGGGGGACTCCTCCTTTCAGGGTTATGCCTAGCCAGGCATGGTATTGGTTGAAGATGCAGTCACATCTCCCTTTACTGAAAACCCTCCCTCTCTCTCTCTCTCTCTCTCTCTCTCTCTCTCTCTCTCTCTCTCTCTCTCACCATCACCACCACCATCTGTAAACATACATGTCTGTCATACATGTACATTAATGCATCTTACTAACTAAAGTTCTTCCCGGAGTTTCTGTGCTCTTTCGTCCAGCAGGTTCTCGTGGATCGTGACTGCTGCTGTGGTCCTGCATGACGTCCACTACATATATTATTACTGTCATTAATGTTACCAGATCTCCATTACAGTTTATAGTGACTTAGTTAATGATTTGCTGCTGCTGTGCATCTGTGTCTCTCTAACTCTATCACAGGTTCCACTGCTACTGTAATCATTTTATCATTCATTGTAATCCATTGTCATTTTTCATTGTAATTACACAAAATGTTTCTGTTGACTTGTTGACTGTACACGTGACATCTATTGCACGTCTGTCCGTCCTGGGAGAGGGATCCCTCCTCTGTGGCTCTTCCTGAGGTTTCTTCCACTTTTTTTCCCTGTTAAAAGGGTTTTTTGTGGGCAAGTTTTTCCTCACTCGAACCGAGGGTCTAAGGACAGAGGGTGTCACTCCCTGTACAGATTGTGAAGCCCTCCGAGGCAAAATGTATTTTGCGACTTTGGGCTATACAAATAAAATTTGATTTGATTTGATTTGATTTGATATGTATATATATATATACATATATATATATATATATATATATATATATATATATATATATATATATATATATATATATATATATATATATATATATATATATATATATGTATATATATATATATATATGTGTGTGTGTGTGTGTGTGTATTAAATTGTTCATGACTGTGCTTGTGCGTATTCTTTTTAATGGTTAACGTGATCAGTGATGAAATGTTGGGGCCAAAGGTCAAGGTATCTATGCATGTACACATGGAATTATTCATGTATTTATATCTTTACATCTCAAAATCGGATGAGAGCACCTAGACTATTCGTTCATAGCCGGAATTTTAACGCCATTTTTTTTTTAAACAAAACTTTATTAAGAATTGTGCAAAACAATACAATTCAACACAGCAACAAACACTACTGCCGGGGGGTTGCACATATAAAGGCATTTTTTGCAGATTGCATTATATAAAAAAAATAAAAAACATTATAGAGAGCACATAGATTCAAGGTCTTCACAGCTTTTATGTCATTAGGTTGTCCAAAATTCAACGCCATGTACACGCAGCAATCTTTTTATATTTTTTTTATCAACAATGTACACGAAGTAGTCGGACCTAAAACTGATTTGCATTCTGGGCATGCTCCAGAATTTCCGCTGGGGCTTTCACCCGGAAGCGAAAGAAGGAGACCTCGTAGCGTTGGTTCTTTTTATATGCATTATTAGGAGAAAAGTAATGCACGAAATGTACGCCACTGTAGCATCGTCCATCTCCTCGTACGTCACCTTTGTTTGAATGCCGTCAGATAGTTTGTTGTTGCTGATGAGTACAGGTCAACCGGAAGTGGCTCTTTGTTGAGAGGGCTACAGCGCCACATAGCGTAACTGAGTCAGTCATGCTCCCCCCGTCTCTGAATGGCATGTATACTCAGACAAGTGATCCGGTCTTATGCATGTCGCGATCCGTGTTCATTTGTCTCCATCTAGTGGACGAAACAAACCATTGCACCCACCTTATGAAGTAAGAGCCGCCATCGGTGGTACACTCACAGTCCATGAAAAAGCAGTGATTTTGAGCTCAAACCGAATGGAAATGCAGTCAATGGAGCGCAAGGACTGTTGTTAGCAGAAGTAAACTGTTTCAGTGCTCCAGCAACAGACTCATTCACCCTCGCTGCTCTGAGGAACGGTATAGAAAATCGTAAATTCCTCCCCCTGTTACAAGACTGTATAACTCATCTGCCTCTCTCAATCCACAATCACACGAACTGGAAGAACTGGACTAAATCTACCTGTTGAACATATACTTCGTCATATGTCATATGTCTTAATATAAACCCCATGTTGATATAATATATGTCATATGATTAATACAATGGGTTATTATTACATTGCTAATAATATTATATTACTTTTACACATTGCAATCATTATTATTATTATTACTATTGTATAACAATATACAAGACATTATCTATTGTATGAATATCTTCTTGTATAGTCAAGTTATCTATGTGTATACATGTATATCTGTTCAGTCATCATATTATATATATATAAATATTATTATTATTGTTACATTATTGTAAATATTATCATTATATACTGTTAATCATAACACTAACGTGAACTTAACAATAACAAGAGCAACGAACACAAAAGAAATCAGTGGACAATAAATAGCGATGAGCCAATGTGACACAAACTACAAACAACAAGCTGTAAACAGAACAGGAATTTAATAACAATATCAGGCATACACAATATTTGGCTCGTTCCTCTGCACGATTGTTCGTGCACGATCCTATCCTCCCTGATCTGTTTTGTTTTCTTCCCGGAGCCTCTGCACCTCCATCTGCAGCCACTTGCACTCCTCCAGGATCTTCTTCACCTCTCAATCATTGCAATTATTATTATTATTACTATTGTATAACAATATACAAGACATTATCTATTGTATGAATATCTTCTTGTGCAGTCAAGTTATCTATGTGTATACATATATATATGTTCAGTCATCATATTATATACGTATATATATATATATATATATATACATATTATTATTATCACATTATTGTAAATATTATCATTATATAATGTTATTATTACATACTGTTATTAACAATAACACTACCATCATGTCACCATTGTTTCATTGTATTGTTATTGTATTTTAATGTACCTGGCATTAATAAAGTCCATGTATTCAGGGCGTTGTCCTTTGTAGCAAAAACGTCATTTATTCATTCCACTCACGCCACAGTCGGAACAATGGAATAACAACAACAACACACACAGCAACACAAACTACTACTAACTACTAACTCAAAACACTAACGTGAACTTATAACAATAACAAGAGCAAAGAAATCACACACAAACTACAAACAACAAACTGTGAACACAACAGGAACTTTAAAACATTGTCAGGCAGGATTCACATCGTCCCCGAAAGTCGCGTTATTCGTCCAACCACTCCAGGTCCATGCCTTCGCCTTTGAAGGAACTGCGCCTCACGCCGTAGTCCCAGCGCAGCTCCTCGTTAACCGCTGTGTCTTTTGTGGCCAAGAACAGTGCGGTGTCTTTGGCTCCATCCGGAAAGTGCAGCTGGAAGACGACGGGCTTTACGTTGAAATTCTTCCCGGAATGATTCATCCGCCTTCCGAAGGTGTCCTTCCCGGGGTGACACTCGCAGGGGAAGGTCTGAGAGACCACACACATCTTTGTCCCGTGCCTGCCCCTCACAAAGAAAAGGTAGCACATGGCTCCCTCCTCCATGTTCTCCATTTTCTTTTTCCCCTCCGCCTCCGAGATCAGCTTCCCGTGGTAGTCGCATACGACGTCGCCTCTGGAAAATGGCATGGTTGCGATGACGCCTGCACAGAAGAACGAACGAAAAACACAAAACAAACACATACACAGCTGTTATTCTGCTTCCATGGCAAAGTCATTACAGGAGAGTTTTCACTGTGCTTCTCTGTCTTTCCTCACCTTTGCCCTTCGGTTGTCCGAAATCCTTCAGGCTGATCCCCTTCCACCTTTGTTCCATCACCGACTTGACGATATCCTCATCTTCCTCGATTGGTGCCTTCAAAGGGGACACCCACGCCTGAAGTACGTCCGCGAAAGAGGGGACATTCGTTACCCACTTTTCCTTGTCAACGATGGCTTTCACCTTCTCCTCTCTCGGGCGCTGCCTGCCACAGGAAGCTGGGGGGAAAGGACGGAGAGAGTGAGTGAGTGAGTGAGTGAGTGAGTGAGTGAGTGAGGCAGTCAGGGACTGAGCGAGGGACTTAGTGAGTGAGGCAGTCAGTCAGTGAGTGAGTGAGTGAGTCAGTGAGACAGCTAGTGAGTCAGGCACTCAGTCAGTCAGTCAGTCATTCAGTTTGTTTGTGAGTCAGTGAGACACACGGGCGATGGGAAAAGGAGATGCAGTCATAGCGAAGCGACTAAGCAGCTTTTCACAGAGAGCATACATTATCTGTTTGACAAAGACAAAGCCGGTGCCTACCGGAGACATGTAGCACGCGCTTTTCAAGTTGCATCCTCCTCCACATGAAATAGTACTTCCTCTCTTCTCCAAACCCTGCACTGACCATGTCGTCTTTCGATGGAGCGAGGGCACCGATGGTTATTGGGAACTGTGTCAGGAAAGCGTCCCATTTGTTGTCAAACGCTGACGCAGAACTGCAGGAGGAGAAAAGCACACATTGCAATCAGGCGGCCGTGATGTCGGACGTGTCGACTTCAGCACCGAAACTGACAACGTTTACCTTTGGCCCCCGGAGGACGTGCCCGCGGCCTCGGCCGTACCGGACGGCGGATTCGGGCCCGCTCCCTCGCAGATCTTCTGACAGCTGTGTTGTGCGAGAAAACAGAGCAAAAGATTAATTTTTCTCTCTCTCTATTTCCCTCTCTCTCCTCTTTTCAAGTCAGAGCTTATCTTCAGTGGTTTGCAATACGCCTTGCCTGACGTGAAGAGCAAAACAACTCACAATACTAGCACTGATACTTACCGGTTACATGAGCAACGTGCTAGTTCTGGTCGCTTAATGAGTGCAATTGCCTCACCCCTGTCGAAGAAATGAAAAGTACACTCGTTGCCTCCAGAGACGGGTGTGTTGTGTAGAAGAGGGATAGTGGAAAACAGCGAAGAGTAAAAACAGCGAAGACATTCCTTTACTCTGTCCCTGTTTTCCTCCGCCCCGTCCTCTTTTTGAGCCAGAGCTTATCTTCAGTGGTTTGCAATATGCCTTGTCTGACGTGAAGAACAAACCAACTAACAATACTAGCACTGATAATTACCGGTTACACGTTACATGAGCAACGTGCTAGTTCTGGTCGCTTAATGAGTACAACTGCCTCACCACTGTTGAAGAAATGAAAAGTACACTCACTGCCTCCAGAGACGGTGCAAGTCGGCCCTGGGATTGGCGATGGGGAGTCCTGTGGTCCCCAAGAAGAAGCAGCCCTGGTCGTCTTCTGGTTCGTCTTGCCTCTGCAGGTACAGCGGCCTGATGGCCGCGAAGTAGGCACCTAACCACTGTCGGTGGGAAACGGAATGCCAAGCTGTGAAATCCCGTCTGTGGAAACGGTTTCTTTAGTTGAATGTAAAAACAAACAAAACAAAACAAACAAACAAAACAAAACAAGAAACAAAACAAAACAAAACGCTCTACTCACCCTATCCTCGTCTGTGGTGATCACAACTCTGTCCGCGCCGCCTCGAAATGTGATTGTCGCCCCGACACCGGCGCTCAGCTCCCTGTCGTTCCACTCTGTCACCTGTGATGGGGGATTATTTTTGTAGGCAAGGATACAAACAACTTGAAGTGTACGAGAGTCAAAGTTGCAGGGAAACAGAAACCGGCTTGAGGGAACATTGGAATAACTTACTTTGAAATCCACTACAGTCTTTTCTGGTTTACGGAGCATGATCAACAGGATTGCCATGCACACGTAACGGTACATTGTCATCTCGTGATGTGACAATCGCTCGCCCGTTTGCAGCCTATCGCAAGCTTCCTCCGTCCATGCCTGTGCCGCCTCCAGCAGACGCTGGTGCTCAGACCTGTCCTCAGAGCTGACATGCATCACAGATTCATAAAGGCCATGTACATTTGAGACATAAACAAACAAAAAAAAACCCAAAAGAGAGTCACCTTTAATGTTAATCAAATCATGAGCGTAACCAACCTCGGCTCTCCACCCTGCAGGTCCTCCACCGGTTCACCGATAACAAAGAATCCTTTTTTTTTTCAATTGTTCAACCAGTGACCGGCGAGACGCTTCGTCAGGGACCAGGGACGACAGTTCCTGGTATTCCCAGCGTCTGCCCACCCTGGTCCACTCTTTTTGCGACTGCTTCGCCCGCTTTAATTCTGCGCCCCTATCTTCTTCCTGCTGATCTTCATGCATGCCCTTTTAAGGTGGACCGACAGCACCTCGTACCCCCTCTTGCACTTTAGGCAATAAACCATTCGCCTATCAGGGCCCTCCCTTCCAAAACAGAGGAGAGAGAGAGAGAGAGAGAGAGAGAGAGAGAGAATACATTCATCGGATATGAGCATATGCAGTATCTTCTCCCAATTGTAATCAGGTCAAGTCTGTACTCACAACCACATGCATGTTCGTACTTACATCTTTCACAACCGGTTATGCACACGTTCCTGGGAATCTGTGAAAACACAAGTTAAAGAAAGAAAAAAAAAAACTTGACGCAGAAGCCAATTAAACGTTTTTCCAATCGCCCACCCCTCCCATCCACAAAAATCTAAAGCTAACACCATAAAGTAGCAATTAGTAGCCAATTAAAGGTTTTCCAATCCTTATCTGTGAAAAAAAGAACGCACGCACCGAACGCATGCATGCACATGACGTTAAAGAAAGAAAAAAAACTTAACAAGAAGCCATTTAAACGGTTTCCAATAGCCGCCCTCGTATCCGTATCCGTGAAAACACGACGCACGCACTCTCCCGACGCATGCACACGGAGTTAAAGTCGTTACATCGACAAAAATCCAAAAGTAACACCATAAAGTAGCAAATAACTTGATTCTGCCGCGAATTAAGGTAAAATGAGATAATATTAGCCATTATTGTCTTATGAGGTGGAAAAATTCGTCGAAAACTCGATAACTACACAGTCAATACATAGTTGCCGATGAAAAAATATTCTTTGCCAAAACACAGACACACACAAAAAAACATATAATGGGATGCCCACTGCTACACCACTTACATATATCAATAAAAAATGTTAGGAGAAATAAATTATCCTCTTACCTGCTCATACGCGCTTCTCAATCGGTCCTCAGCGCACGTCCGAACAGCTTCTCAACCAGGAAAAAAAAAAAGAAAAAAAACCCTCTCTACGTACCGAGAACGCGTCACGAGGTTGAAGGTCATTATTGTAAATACTATCATGATATACTGTTATTATTACATACTGTTATTAACAATAACACTACCATCATGTCATCATTGTTTCATTGTATTGTTATTGTATTTTAATGTACCTGGCATTAATAAAGTCCATGTATTCAAGGCGTTGTCCTTTGTAGCAAAAACATTTATTTATTCCACTCACGCCACAGTCCCAACGGAATAACAAGAGCAACGAACACAAAACAAATCAGCGAGCAATAAATAGCGATAAATAAATAAAATTAAAAAAATTAAAAATATATATATAAAAAAAAAATATAGCGATGAACCAATGCGACACAAACTACTACTAACTATTAACTACTAATCTACTGTTGGCTGCTAATCATAACCTTCCATGTTTCAATCTATTGTATAATGAATGCCTGTAGATGAAAACATCGACTTCCGGTGTAAACAGGAAGTAGGACCGAGAGACGCAGGAGCTAGCTAAGTGGTATTATTGAATAGATGGTGAGTGTTAGCGTAGTAATTTATAGATTTTTTTTCATACAAAAGTGTTGATACTTGGTTTATTTTGCCGTATTGTAGTGAGTAACATCCCTATGTCATGTTTTTATGCATTTTTTAACTTTTAAAAAGTTGTTTTTTTTGTTTTTTTTTAGTTTTCGATTTTATTTCCAACTTTCAATCTACGCTCCACCTAGTTCGTCCAGATTCAGTATCCAAAGCACTAAAAAATTCAATTACTGAATAGAAACGACTACTAGCTTCCAACAACATATTAATTACTCATGTGGTCCTTTTTTTGCATGTGTCAACAGGAAGTGAGGAAAGTCAACAGGAAGTCAGTGATGTCAGCAAGAAGTCAATCAGCAATGACAGGCATGTTACTCTGTTTGCCGTACTTGTGTGTGCTTTCTAAAACTGATTTAATCAGACACAGGTTAAACTTTCTAAAATTGTTCAGATCTAACTGACACATGGCACACTACTTCGTCCACATTCAGTATCCAAAGCACTAAAAAATTCAATTACTGAATAGAAACGGCTACTAGTTTTCCAACAACATATCAATTACTCATGTGGTCCTTTTCATGCAGGTCTCAACGGGGTTACAGGCGTGTCAGCAAGAAGTCAATCAGCAATGACAGGCATGTTACTCTGTTTGCCGTACTTGTGTGTGCTTTCTAAAACTGATTTGATCAGACACAGGTTAAACTTTCTAAAATTGTTCAGATCTAACTGACACATGGCACACTACTTCGTCCACATTCAGTATCCAAAGCAATAAAAAATTCAATTACTGAATAGAAACGTGCTGCTAGTTTTCCAACAACATATCAATTACTCATGTGGTCCTTTTCATGCAGGTCTCAACGGGGTTACAGGCGTGTCAGCAAGAAGTCAATCAGCAATGACAGGCATGTTACTCTGTTTGCCGTACTTGTGTGTGCTTTCTAAAACTGATTTGATCAGACACAGGTTAAACTTTCTAAAATTGTTCAGATCTAACTGACACATGGCACACTACTTCGTCCACATTCAGTATCCAAAGCACTAAAAAATTCAATTACTGAATAGAAACGGCTGCTACTTTTCCAACAACATATCAATTACTCATGTGGTCCTTTTCATGCAGGTCTCAACGGGGTTCCAGGCGTGTCAGCAGGAAGTCAATCAGCAATGACAGGCATGTTACTCTGTTTGCCGTACTTGTGTGTGCTTTCTAAAACTGATTTGATCAGACACAGGTTAAACTTTCTAAAATTGTTCAGATCTAACTGACACATGGCACACTACTTCGTCCACATTCAGTATCCAAAGCACTAAAAAATTCAATTACTGAATAGAAACGGCTACTACTTTTCCAACAACATATCAATTACTCATGTGGTCCTTTTCATGCAGGTCTCAACGGGGTTCCAGGCGTGTCAGCAGGAAGTCAATCAGCAATGACAGGCATGTTACTCTGTTTGCCATACTTGTGTGTGCTTTCTAAAACTGATTTGATCAGACACAGGTTAAACTTTCTAAAATTGTTCAGATCTAACTGACACATGGCACACTACTTCGTCCACATTCAGTATCCAAAGCACTAAAAAATTCAATTACTGAATAGAAACGGCTGCTAGTTTTCCAACAACATATCAATTACTCATGTGGTCCTTTTCATGCAGGTCTCAACGGGGTTACAGGCGTGTCAGCAAGAAGTCAATCAGCAATGACAGGCATGTTACTCTGTTTGCCGTACTTGTGTGTGCTTTCTAAAACTGATTTGATCAGACACAGATTAAACTTTCTAAAATTGTTCAGATCTAACTGACACATGGCACACTACTACGTCCACATTCAGTATCCAAAGCACTAAAAAATTCAATTACTGAATAGAAACGGCTGCTAGTTTTCCAACAACATATCAATTACTCATGTGGTCCTTTTCATGCAGGTCTCAACGGGGTTACAGGCGTGTCAGCAAGCCCGGCGCCCCTCATCTTGGCTAATTTGGTGCTACGTACGGGCATCAAGTCCATCTCCGTCCACGCCGCATGTAACGTGGTGCCTGAGAACATGGAAGGTGACAACATAATGAACCTGCTGTGGTCCAGGCAGGGTCTCCAGGAGGTGGTCGGAGTCCGTGGGGCGCTGTATCCTGCCCTCAGCCTGAGTGAGTGTGCCAACTTTCAGAGTAACCTTGATGGTAGGGCACTCGACATCAACGCTCCGCTCCTGAATGTGGTGTGTCGCGGGTTGGAGTCCCGTGGGAAGCTCAACTTCCTCCAGATCTACACTGACTCCCCGCACACCCACATGTCCAAGCTTTACAGGCACCCGGTGAGCGGAGTAGTCAGCATGTGTGGGCTGACACACAAGAATGTGGGTACTGCTATGTACTCCAACGCCAACCATTATATGTCACATTTCCGGGACCTGCAGGTCAAAATGTGTAAGTTCCTGTCTTGCCGCATTGAGCAGGTGCGGGTCTTTCAGGAGGACAGCTGCCCCCTCGTGATAGACCCTTCCCACCTCTTCAACAGGCGCGCTCTGCGCCGGCTGCTGTCGGAGAAACCAATGCTGGTACCCTTCATGGATAGAGAAGATGGAGAGGGGTTAATGTCAGTAGTACGGCACACTACCACTCACCTGAATGAGATACTGCAGGAGGTTTTCAACAACCACGCCGGGAAGGGGGGGTACGATCCTGCGTGGCGAGCTTACCAGGCGGAGCTCGCTTTGGAGGAGCTTGTCCATGGACATCCCCTGTCCCCCGACGACAAACGGCTCTCTGTCATCCTCGGGACGTCTGCCTCAAACCCAGAGAGCCTCACGGCCACCAGGGGTTTCCTGGGTTTGGCGCCTCACACATCTGCCACGTCCGATGTTTGCCCACCACCACTCAACAACTGGACCAGGGAAGCCACACAGCAGCTGAGGGTGGAGCGGGTCTTTGCCCTGTGTGACTCCCTTCGTGCGGCCCCATCTGTCATCGGAGCGAAGCTGTGGCTGGTGTTCCTTGGAGATGTGTACCGTGACAGCCGCGTCCCCCTCGCCACCCTCAAGTCCGGCAGCAGTCCTGGCCATGTCAGCGGGGCTGTAATGCTGGACAAGTTTATTGAAAAACTTGAGACAGTCGGCCGACTCCCGTATCCCGTCACGTTCCAGCAGTGCATCACGTTGGTGACCCAGGCTGGCCACGACCCTGCAGACTGTCTCCGACGTGGCCTGGACGAGCTGAAGCTCCGCTGGCTGCCGGAGGTCCGGTTTCACATGTGTAACCATCCGAGGCTCTTCTGGAATAAGCGGAGCTTCATCGAAATCTGCAAAAAAGGGCAAGTTCTGAGTATGCAGTCTCAAGTGTCCGTACTCCTGACCGGCATCCTGGATGAGATTGAGCGCCGCGGACTCTGTTATGCCAGCAAACTCCAGAGGTATCGCGAGCAGGGGTTGCCATGGCTCCCGGTGTGCCTGCAGAGGATCCCGCAGGAAATCGCAGGTGACAAGCGGCTGCAGGCGTTGACCTTCCTGTCCTGTATCGGCATGATGGAAAACGGTGCGTTCGTGGAGAACCAGGCGTTCTCCGAGCTGCTGAAAAGGCTGCCTCTGACACAGAAACGGATGCAGGAGCTGCAGCTGCAGTCACGGTTCACACTCCCCCGTCGAGGTCCTTTTGTCGTCTGGCGCCTGCACGAGGACATTCCTTACCGCCTCCCAGTGCAGCAAGAGACTCCAGCTGCCAAGAAGCCGAAACTCGAGGAGCCGGAACAGGAGGAGCCAGCAGAGGAGGCCCTGGTTGCGGTGGACCCCTCCGAGGCAGAGTATGGGGTGCAACAGAAGACGGTCCGTTTTCTAGCTGCCTCCAGACACGTCCGTTGGTCTGCTCAGGAGCTGTCCTTCATTGACCTCAACGCAGCACGCACCCACAAAGAGGCTTACGGTGACTATCTGGCATCCTGTCAGATCAACATGGTCCCTGCCAGGCAGTTCCGTGCATTTAAGCACCGAAGGAGCGCACTACAGAATCAGTAAGTTGAACTGTCTGTTGTGAATTTGTTATTTTGCATTGAATAGCTATGAGTAATATGACCAGTGCTCCCAGAAATGTGGACTTATTTTGTTTTGCACTGAATAGCTATGAGTATTCATGAAAATGTGGATTTTTTGAGTAATATGACCAGTGCTCCCAGAAATGTGGACTTTTTTTGTTTTGCACTGCATAACCTTGAGTAATATGACCAGTGCTCCCAGAAATGTGGACTTATTTTTGTTTTGCACTGAATAGCTATGAGTAATATGACCAGTGCTCCCAGAAATGTGGACTTTTTTTGTTTTGCACTGCATAGCCTTGAGTAATATGACCAGTGCTCCCAGAAATGTGGACTTTTTTTTTTGTACTGTGAGTAATATGACCAGTGCTCCCAGAAATGTGGACTTTTTTTTTGTTTTTTTTTACTGCATAACCTTGAGTAATATGACCAGTGCTCCCAGAAATGTGGACTTTATTTTGTTTTGCACTGAATAGCTATTAACCTTGAGTAATATGACCAGTGCTCCCAGAAATGTGGACTTTTTTTGTTTTGCACTGAATAGCTATGAGTAATATGACCAGTGCTCCCAGAAATGTGGACTTTTTTTGTTTTGCACTGCATAACCTTGAGTAATATGACCAGTGCTCCAGAAATGTGGACTTATTTTGTTTTGCACTGAATAGCTTGAGTAATATGACCAGTGCTCCCAGAAATGTGGACTTTTTTTGTTTTGCACTGCATAACCTTGAGTAATATGACCAGTGCTCCCAGAAATGTGGACTTTTTTTGTTTTGCACTGAATAGCTATGAGTAATATGACCAGTGCTCCCAGAAATGTGGACTTTTTTTGTTTTGCACTGCATAACCTTGAGTAATATGACCAGTGTCCGAATGTGACTTTTTTGTTTTGTGATAGCTATGAGTAATATGACCAGTGCTCCCAGAAATGTGGACTTTTTTTGTTTTGCACTGAATAGCTTTGAGTAATATGACCAGTGCTCCCAGAAATGTGGACTTTTTTTTGTTTTGCACTGAATAGCTATGAGTAATATGACCAGTGCTCCCAGAAATGTGGACTTTTTTTGTTTTGCTACTGATAGTACCTTGAGTAATATGACCAGTGCTCCCAGAAATGTGGACTTTTTTTGTTTTGCACTGAATAGCTTTGAGTAATATGACCAGTGCTCCCAAAATGTGGCTTTTTTGTTTTTATATGAGTAATATGACCAGTGCTCCCAGAAATGTGGACTTTTTTGTTTTGCACTGCATGACCTGAGTAATATGACCAGTGCTCCCAGAAATGTGGACTTTTTTGTTTTGCACTGATAGCTATGAGTAATATGACCAGTGCTCCCAGAAATGTGGACTTTTTTTGTTTTGCACTGCATAACCTTGAGTAATATGACCAGTGCTCCCAGAAATGTGGACTTTTTTTGTTTTGCACTGATAGTTGATTATGACAGTTCAATGTGATTTTTTGTTTTGCACTGATAACCTATGAGTAATATGACCAGTGCTCCCAGAAATGTGGACTTTTTTTGTTTTGCACTGCATAACCTTGAGTAATATGACCAGTGCTCCCAGAAATGTGGACTTTTTTTGTTTTGCACTGAATAGCTTTGAGTAATATGACCAGTGCTCCCAGAAATGTGGACTTTTTTTGTTTTTTTATTTTTTTTTTTGCACTGAATAGCTATGAGTAATATGACCAGTGCTCCCAGAAATGTGGACTTTTTTTGTTTTGCACTGCATAACCTTGAGTAATATGACCAGTGCTCCCAGAAATGTGGACTTATTTTGTTTTGCACTGAATAGCTATGAGTAATATGACCAGTGCTCCCGAAATGTGGACTTTTTTTGTTTTGCACTGAATAGCTATGAGTAATATGACCAGTGCTCCCAGAAATGTGGACTTTTTTTGTTTTGCATTGAATAGCCTTGAGTAAAAAAATGTGAACTTTTTTGTTTTGCATTGAATAGCCTTGAGTAAAAAAATGTGAACTTTTTTGTTTTGCATTGAATAGTGGTGAATAATTTGAGACACATGTTTGTAAATATGGAGTTCTATTGTGTTTGTTCATATCATGTCACTTACCCACATCCATATTGCTTGTGGTGACTTGTTGTTCACTTCAGATGTGTCCCCTAGGGGAAAAAATAAAAGAGTTAAAAGTGATATTGTTGTCATTCTTCCACCAATGTTAGGGTTAGGTGAGAGGCAGGGTTAGGCTTAGGGGGTTAGGGTTAGGGTAAGGAGGTAATAGCCACCCCAGAAAGTCTCAAACGGAAGTGGGTTTGCTCGAGACTTTGCCTACCCACCCATTTTCGGGGCTGCCGAATCCAACGGTACCACCCCACTTGCGATCTGAGCTACCGTTCCCGAGATATGGAGCTTCCAGACTGGTGGAAAATGTAAATTCTGTATCTCGGGAACCGCAGGCCTTCTTTTCGGCTCAGCTGATGTGGCGAATGGGATAACTGACTGTACGTCACTGTAGGAGTGTTTAATGTGTCATGTTTATATGTGTGTGCGTGTGTGCGTGTGTGTGTGTCTGTGTGGGTGGGTGGGTGTGTGTGTCTGTCTGTGTGTGTCTGTGTGTGTGTGTCTGTGTGTGTGTGTACATATATACATATATGTATATATGTATGCAGAAAAACTAGTCCACGCATTTGTTACTTCTAGGCTGGACTATTGTAACTCATTGTTATCAGGCTGCTCCAATAAGTCCCTTAGGACTTTGCAGCTAATTCAGAATGCTGCTGCACGTGTTCTGACAGGAACCAAGATCAGAGATCACATCTCTCCCATTTTGGCTTCCTTGCATTGGCTACCTGTTAAATCTAGAATAGAATTTAAAATTCTTCTCCTTACATACAAAGCTCTTCATGGTCAGGCACCATCATATCTAAAAGAGCTCATAGTACCTTACTACCCCTCTAGAACACTGCGCTCTCAGAATGCTGGGTTCCTTGTAGTTCCTATAGTTTCCAAAAGTAGATTGGGAGCCAGAGCTTTCAGTTATCAAGCTCCTCTTCTGTGGAACAAACTACCATTTTGGGTTCGGGAGGCAGACACGGTCAACACTTTTAAGAGTAAACTTAAGACTTTCCTTTTTGATAGAGCTTATAGTTAGGGCTGGCTCAGGTCATCCCTTAGTTATGCTGCTATAGGACTATACTGCCGGGGGACTCCTCCTTTCAGGGTTATGCCTAGCCAGGCATGGTATTGGTTGAAGATGCAGTCACATCTCCCTTTACTGAAAACCTCCCTCCCTCTCTCTCTCTCTCTCTCTCTCTCTCTCTCTCTCTCTCTCTCTCTCTCTCACCATCACCACCACCATCTGTAAACATACATGTCTGTCATACATGTACATTAATGCATCTTACTAACTAAAGTTCTTCCCGGAGTTTCTGTGCTCTTTCGTCCAGCAGGTTCTCGTGGATCGTGACTGCTGCTGTGGTCCTGCATGACGTCCACTACATATATTATTACTGTCATTAATGTTACCAGATCTCCATTACAGTTTATAGTGACTTAGTTAATGATTTGCTGCTGCTGTGCATCTGTGTCTCTCTAACTCTATCACAGGTTCCACTGCTACTGTAATCATTTTATCATTCATTGTAATCCATTGTCATTTTTCATTGTAATTACACAAAATGTTTCTGTTGACTTGTTGACTGTACACGTGACATCTATTGCACGTCTGTCCGTCCTGGGAGAGGGATCCCTCCTCTGTGGCTCTTCCTGAGGTTTCTTCCACTTTTTTTCCCTGTTAAAAGGGTTTTTTGTGGGCAAGTTTTTCCTCACTCGAACCGAGGGTCTAAGGACAGAGGGTGTCACTCCCTGTACAGATTGTGAAGCCCTCCGAGGCAAAATGTATTTTGCGACTTTGGGCTATACAAATAAAATTTGATTTGATTTGATTTGATTTGATATGTATATATATATAGGCACATATATATATATATATATATATATATATATATATATATATATATATATATATATATATATATATATGTATATATATGCATATATATATATATGTATATATATATATATATATGTGTGTGTGTGTGTGTGTGTATTAAATTGTTCATGACTGTGCTTGTGCGTATTCTTTTTAATGGTTAACGTGATCAGTGATGAAATGTTGGGGCCAAAGGTCAAGGTATCTATGCATGTACACATGGAATTATTCATGTATTTATATCTTTACATCTCAAAATCGGATGAGAGCACCTAGACTATTCGTTCATAGCCGGAATTTTAACGCCATTTTTTTTTTAAACAAAACTTTATTAAGAATTGTGCAAAACAATACAATTCAACACAGCAACAAACACTACTGCCGGGGGGTTGCACATATAAAGGCATTTTTTGCAGATTGCATTATAAAAAAAATAAAAAACATTATAGAGAGCACATAGATTCAAGGTCTTCACAGCTTTTATGTCATTAGGTTGTCCAAAATTCAACGCCATGTACACGCAGCAATCTTTTTATATTTTTTTTATCAACAATGTACACGAAGTAGTCGGACCTAAAACTGATTTGCATTCTGGGCATGCTCCAGAATTTCCGCTGGGGCTTTCACCCGGAAGCGAAAGAAGGAGACCTCGTAGCGTTGGTTCTTTTTATATGCATTATTAGGAGAAAAGTAATGCACGAAATGTACGCCACTGTAGCATCGTCCATCTCCTCGTACGTCACCTTTGTTTGAATGCCGTCAGATAGTTTGTTGTTGCTGATGAGTACAGGTCAACCGGAAGTGGCTCTTTGTTGAGAGGGCTACAGCGCCACATAGCGTAACTGAGTCAGTCATGCTCCCCCCGTCTCTGAATGGCATGTATACTCAGACAAGTGATCCGGTCTTATGCATGTCGCGATCCGTGTTCATTTGTCTCCATCTAGTGGACGAAACAAACCATTGCACCCACCTTATGAAGTAAGAGCCGCCATCGGTGGTACACTCACAGTCCATGAAAAAGCAGTGATTTTGAGCTCAAACCGAATGGAAATGCAGTCAATGGAGCGCAAGGACTGTTGTTAGCAGAAGTAAACTGTTTCAGTGCTCCAGCAACAGACTCATTCACCCTCGCTGCTCTGAGGAACGGTATAGAAAATCGTAAATTCCTCCCCCCTGTTACAAGACTGTATAACTCATCTGCCTCTCTCAATCCACAATCACACGAACTGGAAGAACTGGACTAAATCTACCTGTTGAACATATACTTCGTCATATGTCATATGTCTTAATATAAACCCCATGTTGATATAATATATGTCATATGATTAATACAATGGGTTATTATTACATTGCTAATAATATTATATTACTTTTACACATTGCAATCATTATTATTATTATTACTATTGTATAACAATATACAAGACATTATCTATTGTATGAATATCTTCTTGTATAGTCAAGTTATCTATGTGTATACATGTATATCTGTTCAGTCATCATATTATATATATATAAATATTATTATTATTGTTACATTATTGTAAATATTATCATTATATACTGTTAATCATAACACTAACGTGAACTTAACAATAACAA
Organism: Argyrosomus regius; assembly: GCA_946959425.1. Taxonomy (NCBI): domain Eukaryota; kingdom Metazoa; phylum Chordata; class Actinopteri; family Sciaenidae; genus Argyrosomus; species Argyrosomus regius. The sequence continues at coordinate 82,073 of CAMPSB010000210.1, forward strand.
GAGCAACGAACACAAAAGAAATCAGTGGACAATAAATAGCGATGAGCCAATGTGACACAAACTACAAACAACAAGCTGTAAACAGAACAGGAATTTAATAACAATATCAGGCATACACAATATTTGGCTCGTTCCTCTGCACGATTGTTCGTGCACGATCCTATCCTCCCTGATCTGTTTTGTTTTCTTCCCGGAGCCTCTGCACCTCCATCTGCAGCCACTTGCACTCCTCCAGGATCTTCTTCACCTCTCAATCATTGCAATTATTATTATTATTACTATTGTATAACAATATACAAGACATTATCTATTGTATGAATATCTTCTTGTGCAGTCAAGTTATCTATGTGTATACATATATATATGTTCAGTCATCATATTATATACGTATATATATATATATATATATATACATATTATTATTATCACATTATTGTAAATATTATCATTATATAATGTTATTATTACATACTGTTATTAACAATAACACTACCATCATGTCACCATTGTTTCATTGTATTGTTATTGTATTTTAATGTACCTGGCATTAATAAAGTCCATGTATTCAGGGCGTTGTCCTTTGTAGCAAAAACGTCATTTATTCATTCCACTCACGCCACAGTCGGAACAATGGAATAACAACAACAACACACACAGCAACACAAACTACTACTAACTACTAACTCAAAACACTAACGTGAACTTATAACAATAACAAGAGCAAAGAAATCACACACAAACTACAAACAACAAACTGTGAACACAACAGGAACTTTAAAACATTGTCAGGCAGGATTCACATCGTCCCCGAAAGTCGCGTTATTCGTCCAACCACTCCAGGTCCATGCCTTCGCCTTTGAAGGAACTGCGCCTCACGCCGTAGTCCCAGCGCAGCTCCTCGTTAACCGCTGTGTCTTTTGTGGCCAAGAACAGTGCGGTGTCTTTGGCTCCATCCGGAAAGTGCAGCTGGAAGACGACGGGCTTTACGTTGAAATTCTTCCCGGAATGATTCATCCGCCTTCCGAAGGTGTCCTTCCCGGGGTGACACTCGCAGGGGAAGGTCTGAGAGACCACACACATCTTTGTCCCGTGCCTGCCCCTCACAAAGAAAAGGTAGCACATGGCTCCCTCCTCCATGTTCTCCATTTTCTTTTTCCCCTCCGCCTCCGAGATCAGCTTCCCGTGGTAGTCGCATACGACGTCGCCTCTGGAAAATGGCATGGTTGCGATGACGCCTGCACAGAAGAACGAACGAAAAACACAAAACAAACACATACACAGCTGTTATTCTGCTTCCATGGCAAAGTCATTACAGGAGAGTTTTCACTGTGCTTCTCTGTCTTTCCTCACCTTTGCCCTTCGGTTGTCCGAAATCCTTCAGGCTGATCCCCTTCCACCTTTGTTCCATCACCGACTTGACGATATCCTCATCTTCCTCGATTGGTGCCTTCAAAGGGGACACCCACGCCTGAAGTACGTCCGCGAAAGAGGGGACATTCGTTACCCACTTTTCCTTGTCAACGATGGCTTTCACCTTCTCCTCTCTCGGGCGCTGCCTGCCACAGGAAGCTGGGGGGAAAGGACGGAGAGAGTGAGTGAGTGAGTGAGTGAGTGAGTGAGTGAGGCAGTCAGGGACTGAGCGAGGGACTTAGTGAGTGAGGCAGTCAGTCAGTGAGTGAGTGAGTGAGTCAGTGAGACAGCTAGTGAGTCAGGCACTCAGTCAGTCAGTCAGTCATTCAGTTTGTTTGTGAGTCAGTGAGACACACGGGCGATGGGAAAAGGAGATGCAGTCATAGCGAAGCGACTAAGCAGCTTTTCACAGAGAGCATACATTATCTGTTTGACAAAGACAAAGCCGGTGCCTACCGGAGACATGTAGCACGCGCTTTTCAAGTTGCATCCTCCTCCACATGAAATAGTACTTCCTCTCTTCTCCAAACCCTGCACTGACCATGTCGTCTTTCGATGGAGCGAGGGCACCGATGGTTATTGGGAACTGTGTCAGGAAAGCGTCCCATTTGTTGTCAAACGCTGACGCAGAACTGCAGGAGGAGAAAAGCACACATTGCAATCAGGCGGCCGTGATGTCGGACGTGTCGACTTCAGCACCGAAACTGACAACGTTTACCTTTGGCCCCCGGAGGACGTGCCCGCGGCCTCGGCCGTACCGGACGGCGGATTCGGGCCCGCTCCCTCGCAGATCTTCTGACAGCTGTGTTGTGCGAGAAAACAGAGCAAAAGATTAATTTTTCTCTCTCTCTATTTCCCTCTCTCTCCTCTTTTCAAGTCAGAGCTTATCTTCAGTGGTTTGCAATACGCCTTGCCTGACGTGAAGAGCAAAACAACTCACAATACTAGCACTGATACTTACCGGTTACATGAGCAACGTGCTAGTTCTGGTCGCTTAATGAGTGCAATTGCCTCACCCCTGTCGAAGAAATGAAAAGTACACTCGTTGCCTCCAGAGACGGGTGTGTTGTGTAGAAGAGGGATAGTGGAAAACAGCGAAGAGTAAAAACAGCGAAGACATTCCTTTACTCTGTCCCTGTTTTCCTCCGCCCCGTCCTCTTTTTGAGCCAGAGCTTATCTTCAGTGGTTTGCAATATGCCTTGTCTGACGTGAAGAACAAACCAACTAACAATACTAGCACTGATAATTACCGGTTACACGTTACATGAGCAACGTGCTAGTTCTGGTCGCTTAATGAGTACAACTGCCTCACCACTGTTGAAGAAATGAAAAGTACACTCACTGCCTCCAGAGACGGTGCAAGTCGGCCCTGGGATTGGCGATGGGGAGTCCTGTGGTCCCCAAGAAGAAGCAGCCCTGGTCGTCTTCTGGTTCGTCTTGCCTCTGCAGGTACAGCGGCCTGATGGCCGCGAAGTAGGCACCTAACCACTGTCGGTGGGAAACGGAATGCCAAGCTGTGAAATCCCGTCTGTGGAAACGGTTTCTTTAGTTGAATGTAAAAACAAACAAAACAAAACAAACAAACAAAACAAAACAAGAAACAAAACAAAACAAAACGCTCTACTCACCCTATCCTCGTCTGTGGTGATCACAACTCTGTCCGCGCCGCCTCGAAATGTGATTGTCGCCCCGACACCGGCGCTCAGCTCCCTGTCGTTCCACTCTGTCACCTGTGATGGGGGATTATTTTTGTAGGCAAGGATACAAACAACTTGAAGTGTACGAGAGTCAAAGTTGCAGGGAAACAGAAACCGGCTTGAGGGAACATTGGAATAACTTACTTTGAAATCCACTACAGTCTTTTCTGGTTTACGGAGCATGATCAACAGGATTGCCATGCACACGTAACGGTACATTGTCATCTCGTGATGTGACAATCGCTCGCCCGTTTGCAGCCTATCGCAAGCTTCCTCCGTCCATGCCTGTGCCGCCTCCAGCAGACGCTGGTGCTCAGACCTGTCCTCAGAGCTGACATGCATCACAGATTCATAAAGGCCATGTACATTTGAGACATAAACAAACAAAAAAAAACCCAAAAGAGAGTCACCTTTAATGTTAATCAAATCATGAGCGTAACCAACCTCGGCTCTCCACCCTGCAGGTCCTCCACCGGTTCACCGATAACAAAGAATCCTTTTTTTTTTCAATTGTTCAACCAGTGACCGGCGAGACGCTTCGTCAGGGACCAGGGACGACAGTTCCTGGTATTCCCAGCGTCTGCCCACCCTGGTCCACTCTTTTTGCGACTGCTTCGCCCGCTTTAATTCTGCGCCCCTATCTTCTTCCTGCTGATCTTCATGCATGCCCTTTTAAGGTGGACCGACAGCACCTCGTACCCCCTCTTGCACTTTAGGCAATAAACCATTCGCCTATCAGGGCCCTCCCTTCCAAAACAGAGGAGAGAGAGAGAGAGAGAGAGAGAGAGAGAGAGAGAATACATTCATCGGATATGAGCATATGCAGTATCTTCTCCCAATTGTAATCAGGTCAAGTCTGTACTCACAACCACATGCATGTTCGTACTTACATCTTTCACAACCGGTTATGCACACGTTCCTGGGAATCTGTGAAAACACAAGTTAAAGAAAGAAAAAAAAAAACTTGACGCAGAAGCCAATTAAACGTTTTTCCAATCGCCCACCCCTCCCATCCACAAAAATCTAAAGCTAACACCATAAAGTAGCAATTAGTAGCCAATTAAAGGTTTTCCAATCCTTATCTGTGAAAAAAAGAACGCACGCACCGAACGCATGCATGCACATGACGTTAAAGAAAGAAAAAAAACTTAACAAGAAGCCATTTAAACGGTTTCCAATAGCCGCCCTCGCCGTATCCGTGAAAACACGACGCACGCACTCTCCCGACGCATGCACACGGAGTTAAAGTCGTTACATCGACAAAAATCCAAAAGTAACACCATAAAGTAGCAAATAACTTGATTCTGCCGCGAATTAAGGTAAAATGAGATAATATTAGCCATTATTGTCTTATGAGGTGGAAAAATTCGTCGAAAACTCGATAACTACACAGTCAATACATAGTTGCCGATGAAAAAATATTCTTTGCCAAAACACAGACACACACAAAAAAACATATAATGGGATGCCCACTGCTACACCACTTACATATATCAATAAAAAATGTTAGGAGAAATAAATTATCCTCTTACCTGCTCATACGCGCTTCTCAATCGGTCCTCAGCGCACGTCCGAACAGCTTCTCAACCAGGAAAAAAAAAAAAGAGAAAAAAACCCTCTCTACGTACCGAGAACGCGTCACGAGGTTGAAGGTCATTATTGTAAATACTATCATGATATACTGTTATTATTACATACTGTTATTAACAATAACACTACCATCATGTCATCATTGTTTCATTGTATTGTTATTGTATTTTAATGTACCTGGCATTAATAAAGTCCATGTATTCAAGGCGTTGTCCTTTGTAGCAAAAACATTTATTTATTCCACTCACGCCACAGTCCCAACGGAATAACAAGAGCAACGAACACAAAACAAATCAGCGAGCAATAAATAGCGATAAATAAATAAAATTAAAAAAATTAAAAATATATATA
>CAMPSB010000211.1:0-207779 GCA_946959425.1 Argyrosomus regius
ATTCCTTCTACTCCTTCTTCTCCTTCTACTCCTTCTTCTTCTTTGTCTTCTTCTCACTGTCTCTTTCATTACCTTCACACGGCCTTGTTCCTCCCAGTAAACACGGGGCCTCTTTGACCCGACGAGGCGTCGCTCCTCTCCTTCCACTCGTTTTCTTCTTCTTCTTTGCCTTCTTCTCACCGTCTCTCTCATTACCTTCACACGGCCTCGTTCCTCCCAGTAAACACGGGGCCTCTTTGACCCGACGAGGCGTCGCTCCTCTCCTTCCACTCGTTTTCTTCTTCTTCTTTGTCTTCTTCTCACCGTCTCTCTCATTACCTTCACGCGCTCTCGTTCCTCCCCGTCAGCATCGGGTCTCTGTGACCCGGCGAGGCGTCGCTCCTCTCCTTCCACTCCTTCTTCTTCTTCCTTTTCCTTTTCTTCTCCTTCTTCTCTTCACCGTCTCTCTTATTACCTTCACGCACCCTCGTTCCTCCCAGTAAACACGGGGCCTCTTTGACCCGACGAGGCGTCGCTCCTCTCCTTCTACTCCTTCTTCTCCTTCTACTTCTTCTTCTTCTTCTTCTTCTTCTTCTCACCGTCTCTCTCATTACCTTCACGCGCCCTCGTTCCTCCCCGTCAGCATCGGGTCTCTGTGACCCGGCGAGGCGTCGCTCCTCTCCTTCTACTCCTTCTTCTCCTTCTACTCCTTCTTCTTCTTCTTCTTCTTCTTCTTCTTCTTCTTCTCACCGTCTCTCTCATTACCTTCACGCGCCCTCGTTCCTCCCCGTCAGCATCGGGTCTCTGTGACCCGGCGAGGCGTCGCTCCTCTCCTTCCACTCCTTCTTCTTCTTCCTTTTCCTTTTCTTCTCCTTCTTCTCTTCACCGTCTCTCTTATTACCTTCACGCACCCTCGTTCCTCCCAGTAAACACGGGGCCTCTTTGACCCGACGAGGCGTCGCACCTCTCCTTCTACTCCTTCTACTCCTTCTTCTCCTTCTACTCCTTCTCCTTCTTTGTCTTCTTCTCACTGTCTCTCTCATTACCTTCACACGGCCTCGTTCCTCCCAGTAAACACAGGGCCTCTTTGACCCGACAAGGCGTCGCTCCTCTCCTTCCACTCCTTCTTCTTCTTCCTTTTCCTTTTCTTCTCCTTCTTCTCTTCACCGTCTCTCTTATTACCTTCACGCACCCTCGTTCCTCCCAGTAAACACGGGGCCTCTTTGACCCGACGAGGCGTCGCACCTCTCCTTCTACTCCTTCTACTCCTTCTTCTCCTTCTACTCCTTCTTCTTCTTCTTCTTCTTTGTCTTCTTCTCACTGTCTCTCTCATTACCTTCACACCGTCTCGTTCCTCCCAGTAAACACAGGGCCTCTTTGAGCCGACGAGGCGTCGCTCCTCTCCTTCCACTCCTTCTTCTTCTTCCTTTTCCTTTTCTTCTCCTTCTTCTCTTCACCGTCTCTCTTATTACCTTCACGCACCCTCGTTCCTCCCCCCATAGCATCGGGTCTCTTTGACCCGACGAGACGTCGCTCCTCTCCTTCCCCTCATTCTTCTTCTGTTCACTATCTCTCTTATTACCTTCACACGGCCCCGTTCCTCCCCGGCAGCATCGGGTCTCTGTGACCCGACGAGGCGTCGCTCCTCTCCTTCCACTCGTTTTCTTCTTCTTCTTTGTCTTCTTCTCACCGTCTCTCTCATTACCTTCACACGGCCTCGTTCCTCCCAGTAAACACGGGGCCTCTTTGACCCGACGAGGCGTCGCTCCTCTCCTTCCACTCCTTCTTCTTCTTCCTTTTCCTTTTCTTCTCCTTCTTCTCTTCACCGTCTCTCTTATTACCTTCACGCACCCTCGTTCCTCCCAGTAAACACGGGGCCTCTTTGACCCGACGAGGCGTCGCACCTCTCCTTCTACTCCTTCTACTCCTTCTACTTCTTCTTCTTCTTCTTCTTCTTCTTCTTCTTCTCACCGTCTCTCTCATTACCTTCACGCGCCCTCGTTCCTCCCCGTCAGCATCGGGTCTCTGTGACCCGGCGAGGCATCGCTCCTCTCCTTCCACTCCTTCTTCTTCTTCCTTTTCCTTTTCTTCTCCTTCTTCTCTTCACTGTCTCTCTCATTACCTTCACGCGGCCTCATTCCTCCCAGTAAACACGGGGCCTCTTTGACCCGACGAGGCGTCGCACCTCTCCTTCTACTCCTTCTACTCCTTCTTCTCCTTCTACTCCTTCTTCTTCTTTGTCTTCTTCTCACTGTCTCTCTCATTACCTTCACACGGCCTCGTTCCTCCCAGTAAACACGGGGCCTCTTTGACCCGACGAGGCGTCGCTCCTCTCCTTCCACTCCTTCTTCTTCTTCCTTTTCCTTTTCTTCTCCTTCTTCTCTTCACCGTCTCTCTTATTACCTTCACGCACCCTCGTTCCTCCCCCGTAAGCATCGGGTCTCTTTGACCCGACGAGACGTCGCTCCTCTCCTTCCCCTCATTCTTCTTCTGTTCACTATCTCTCTTATTACCTTCACACGGCCCCGTTCCTCCCCGGCAGCATCGGATCTCTGTGACCCGATGAGGCGTCGCTCCTCTCCTTCCACTCGTTTTCTTCTTCTTCTCCTTCTTCTCTTCACTGTCTCTCTCATTACCTTCACGCGGCCTCATTCCTCCCAGTAAACACGGGGCCTCTTTGACCCGACGAGGCGTCGCACCTCTCCTTCTACTCCTTCTACTCCTTCTACTCCTTCTTCTTCTTCTTCTTCTTTGTCTTCTTCTCACTGTCTCTCTCATTACCTTCACACAGCCTCGTTCCTCCCAGTAAACACAGGGCCTCTTTGACCCGACGAGGCGTCGCTCCTCTCCTTCCACTCCTTCTTCTTCTTCCTTTTCCTTTTCTTCTCCTTCTTCTCTTCACCGTCTCTCTTATTACCTTCACGCACCCTCGTTCCTCCCAGTAAACACGGGGCCTCTTTGACCCGACGAGGCGTCGCACCTCTCCTTCTACTCCTTCTTCTCCTTCTACTCCTTCTTCTTCTTCTTCTTCTTTGTCTTCTTCTCACTGTCTCTCTCATTACCTTCACACCATCTCGTTCCTCCCAGTAAACACAGGGCCTCTTTGACCCGACGAGGCGTCGCTCCTCTCCTTCCACTCCTTCTTCTTCTTCCTTTTCCTTTTCTTCTCCTTCTTCTCTTCACCGTCTCTCTTATTACCTTCACGCACCCTCGTTCCTCCCCCCGTAAGCATCGGGTCTCTTTGACCCGACGAGACGTCGCTCCTCTCCTTCCCCTCATTCTTCTTCTGTTCACTATCTCTCTTATTACCTTCACACGGCCCCGTTCCTCCCCGACAGCATCGGGTCTCTGTGACCCGACGAGGCGTCGCTCCTCTCCTTCCATTCGTTTTCTTCTTCTTCTTTGTCTTCTTCTCACCGTCTCTCTCATTACCTTCACACGGCCTCGTTCCTCCCAGTAAACACGGGGCCTCTTTGACCCGACGAGGCGTCGCTCCTCTCCTTCTACTCCTTCTACTCCTTCTTCCTCTTCTTCTTCTTTGTCTTCTTCTCACTGTCTCTCTCATTACCTTCACACGGCCTCGTTCCTCCCAGTAAACACAGGGCCTCTTTGACCCGACGAGGCGTCGCTACTCTCCTTCCACTCCTTCTTCTTCTTCCTTTTTCCTTTTCTTCTGCTTCTTCTCTTCACCGTCTCTCTTATTACCTTCACGCACCCTCGTTCCTCCCAGTAAACACGGGGCCTCTTTGACCCGACGAGGCGTCGCTCCTCTCCTTCCACTCCTTCTTCTTCTTCCTTTTCCTTTTCTTCTCCTTCTTCTGTTCACCGTCTCTCTTATTACCTTCACGCACACTCGTTCCTCCCAGTAAATACGGGGCCTCTTTGACCCGACGAGGCGTTGCACCTCTCCTTCTACTCCTTCTTCTCCTTCTACTTCTTCTTCTTCTTCTTCTTCTTCTTCTCACCGTCTCTCTCATTACCTTCACGCGCCCTCGTTCCTCCCCGTCAGCATCGGGTCTCTGTGACCCGGCGAGGCGTCGCTCCTCTCCTTCTACTCCTTCTTCTCCTTCTACTCCTTCTTCTTCTTCTTCTTCTTCTTCTTCTTCTTCTTCTTCTCACCGTCTCTCTCATTACCTTCACGCGCCCTCGTTCCTCCCCGTCAGCATCGGGTCTCTGTGACCCGGCGAGGCATCGCTCCTCTCCTTCCACTCCTTCTTCTTCTTCCTTTTCCTTTTCTTCTCCTTCTTCTCTTCACTGTCTCTCTCATTACCTTCACGCGGCCTCATTCCTCCCAGTAAACACGGGGCCTCTTTGACCCGACGAGGCGTTGCACCTCTCCTTCTACTCCTTCTACTCCTTCTTCTCCTTCTACTCCTTCTTCTTCTTTGTCTTCTTCTCACTGTCTCTCTCATTACCTTCACACGGCCTCGTTCCTCCCAGTAAACACGGGGCCTCTTTGACCCGACGAGGCGTCGCTCCTCTCCTGCCACTCCTTCTTCTTCTTCCTTTTCCTTTTCTTCTCCTTCTTCTCTTCATCGTCTCTCTTATTACCTTCACGCACCCTCGTTCCTCCCCCCGTAAGCATCGGGTCTCGTTGACCCGACGAGACGTCGCTCCTCTCCTTCCCCTCATTCTTCTTCTGTTCACTATCTCTCTTATTACCTTCACACGGCTTCGTTCCTCCCCGGCAGCATCGGGTCTCTGTGACCCGATGAGGTGTCGCTCCACTCCTTCCACTCCTTCTTCTTCTTCCTTTTCCTTTTCTTCTCCTTCTTCTCTTCACTGTCTCTCTCATTACCTTCACGCGGCCTCGTTCCTCCCAGTAAACACGGGGCCTCTTTGACCCGACGAGGCTTCGCACCTCTCCTTCTACTCCTTCTACTCCTTCTTCTCCTTCTACTCCTTCTTCTTCTTTGTCTTCTTCTCACTGTCTCTCTCATTACTTTCACACGGCCTCGTTCCTCCCAGTAAACACGGGGCCTCTTTGACCCGACGAGGCGTCGCTCCTCTCCTTCCACTCCTTCTTCTTCTTCCTTTTCCTTTTCTTCTCCTTCTTCTCTTCACCGTCTCTCTTATTACCTTCACGCACCCTCGTTCCTCCCCCCGTAAGCATCGGGTCTCGTTGACACGACGAGACGTCGCTCCTCTCCTTCCCCTCATTCTTCTTCTGTTCACTATCTCTCTTATTACCTTCACACGGCTTCGTTCCTCCCCGGCAGCATCGGGTCTCTGTGACCCGATGAGGTGTCGCTCCACTCCTTCCACTCCTTCTTCTTCTTCCTTTTCCTTTTCTTCTCCTTCTTCTCTTCACTGTCTCTCTCATTACCTTCACGCGGCCTCGTTCCTCCCAGTAAACACGGGGCCTCTTTGACCCGACGAGGCGTCGCACCTCTCCTTCTACTCCTTCTACTCCTTCTTCTCCTTCTACTCCTTCTTCTTCTTTGTCTTCTTCTCACTGTCTCTCTCATTACTTTCACACGGCCTCGTTCCTCCCAGTAAACACGGGGCCTCTTTGACCCGACGAGGCGTCGCACCTCTCCTTCTACTCCTTCTACTCCTTCTTCTCCTTCTACTCCTTCTTCTTCTTTGTCTTCTTCTCACTGTCTCTCTCATTACTTTCACACGGCCTCGTTCCTCCCAGTAAACACGGGGCCTCTTTGACCCGACGAGGCGTCGCTCCTCTCCTTCCACTCCTTCTTCTTCTTCCTTTTCCTTTTCTTCTCCTTCTTCTCTTCACCGTCTCTCTTATTACCTTCACGCACCCTCGTTCCTCCCCCCGTAAGCATCGGTTCTCTTTGACCCGACGAGATGTCGCTCCTCTCCTTCCCCTCATTCTTCTTCTGTTCACTATCTCTCTTATTACCTTCACACGGCCCCGTTCCTCCCCGGCAGCATCGGGTCTCTGTGACCCGATGAGGCGTCGCTCCTCTCCTTCCGCTCGTTTTCTTCTTCTTCTTTGTCTTCTTCTCACCGTCTCTTTCATTACCTTCACGCGCCCTCGTTCCTCCCCGTCAGCATCGGGTCTCTGTGACCCGGCGAGGCGTCGCTCCTCTCCTTCCACTCCTTCTTCTTCTTCCTTTTCCTTTTCTTCTCCTTCTTCTCTTCACCGTCTCTCTTATTACCTTCACGCACCCTCGTTCCTCCCAGTAAACACGGGGCCTCTTTGACCCGACGAGGCGTCGCACCTCTCCTTCTACTCCTTCTACTCCTTCTTCTCCTTCTACTCCTTCTCCTTCTTTGTCTTCTTCTCACTGTCTCTCTCATTACCTTCACACGGCCTCGTTCCTCCCAGTAAACACGGGGCCTCTTTGACCCGACGAGGCGTCGCACCTCTCCTTCTACTCCTTCTACTCCTTCTACTCCTTCTTCTTCTTCTTCTTCTTTGTCTTCTTCTCACTGTCTCTCTCATTACCTTCACACCATCTCGTTCCTCCCAGTAAACACAGGGCCTCTTTGACCCGACGAGGCGTCGCTCCTCTCCTTCCACTCCTTCTTCTTCTTCCTTTTCCTTTTCTTCTCCTTCTTCTCTTCACCGTCTCTCTTATTACCTTCACGCACCCTCGTTCCTCCCCCCGTAAGCATCGGGTCTCTTTGACCCGACGAGACGTCGCTCCTCTCCTTCCCCTCATTCTTCTTCTGTTCACTATCTCTCTTATTACCTTCACACGGCCCCGTTCCTCCCCGGCAGCATCGGGTCTCTGTGACCCGACGAGGCGTCGCTCCTCTCCTTCCACTCGTTTTCTTCTTCTTCTTTGTCTTCTTCTCACCGTCTCTCTCATTACCTTCACACGGCCTCGTTCCTCCCAGTAAACACGGGGGCTCTTTGACCCGACGAGGCGTCGCTCCTCTCCTTCTACTCCTTCTTCTCCTTCTACTCCTTCTACTCCTTCTACTCCTTCTTCTTCTTCTTCTTCTTTGTCTTCTTCTCACTGTCTCTCTCATTACCTTCACACGGCCTCGTTCCTCCCAGTAAACACAGGGCCTCTTTGACCCGACGAGGCGTCGCTCCTCTCCTTCCACTCCTTCTTCTTCTTCCTTTTTCCTTTTCTTCTCCTTCTTCTCTTCACCGTCTCTCTTATTACCTTCACGCACCCTCGTTCCTCCCAGTAAACACGGGGCCTCTTTGACCCGACGAGGCGTCGCTCCTCTCCTTCCACTCCTTCTTCTTCTTCCTTTTCCTTTTCTTCTCCTTCTTCTCTTCACCGTCTCTCTTATTACCTTCACGCACACTCGTTCCTCCCAGTAAATACGGGGCCTCTTTGACCCGACGAGGCGTTGCACCTCTCCTTCTACTCCTTCTTCTCCTTCTACTTCTTCTTCTTCTTCTTCTTCTTCTTCCCACCTACTCTCTCATTACCTTCACGCGCCCTCGTTCCTTCCCGTCAGCATCGGGTCTCTGTGACCCGACGAGGCGTCGCACCTCTCCTTCTACTCCTTCTACTCCTTCTTCTCCTTCTACTCCTTCTCCTTCTTTGTCTTCTTCTCACTGTCTCTCTCATTACCTTCACACGGCCTCGTTCCTCCCAGTAAACACGGGGCCTCTTTGACCCGACGAGGTGTCGCACCTCTCCTTCTACTCCTTCTACTCCTTCTACTTCTTCTTCTTCTTCTTCTTCTTCTTCTCACCGTCTCTCTCATTACCTTCACGCGCCCTCGTTCCTTCCCGTCAGCATCGGGTCTCTGTGACCCGGCGAGGCGTCGCCTCCTCTCCTTCCACTCCTTCTTCTTCTTCCTTTTCCTTTTCTTCTCCTTCTTCTCTTCACTGTCTCTCTCATTACCTTCACGCGGCCTCATTCCTCCCAGTAAACACGGGGCCTCTTTGACCCGACGAGGCGTCGCACCTCTCCTTCTACTCCTTCTACTCCTTCTTCTCCTTCTACTCCTTCTTCTTCTTTGTCTTCTTCTCACTGTCTCTCTCATTACCTTCACACGGCCTCGTTCCTCCCAGTAAACACGGGGCCTCTTTGACCCGACGAGGCGTCGCTCCTCTCCTTCCACTCCTTCTTCTTCTTCCTTTTCCTTTTCTTCTCCTTCTTCTCTTCACCGTCTCTCTTATTACCTTCACGCACCCTCGTTCCTCCCCCCGTAAGCATCGGGTCTCTTTGACCCGACGAGACGTCGCTCCTCTCCTTCCCCTCATTCTTCTTCTGTTCACTATCTCTCTTATTACCTTCACACGGCCCCGTTCCTCCCCGGCAGCATCGGATCTCTGTGACCCGATGAGGCGTCGCTCCTCTCCTTCCACTCGTTTTCTTCTTCTTCTTTGTCTTCTTCTCACCGTCTCTCTCATTACCTTCACGCGCCCTCGTTCCTCCCCGTCAGCATCGGGTCTCTGTGACCCGGCGAGGCGTCCTTCTCCTCTCCTTCTACTCCTTCTTCTCCTTCTACTCCTTCTTCTTCTTCTTCTTCTTCTTCTTCTTCTTCTTCTTCTTCTTCTTCTCACCGTCTCTCTCATTACCTTCACGCGCCCTCGTTCCTCCCCGTCAGCATCGGATCTCTGTGACCCGGCGAGGCGTCGCTCCTCTCCTTCCACTCCTTCTTCTTCTTCCTTTTCCTTTTCTTCTCCTTCTTCTCTTCACTGTCTCTCTCATTACCTTCACGCGGCCTCATTCCTCCCAGTAAACACGGGGCCTCTTTGACCCGACGAGGCGTCGCACCTCTCCTTCTACTCCTTCTACTCCTTCTTCTCCTTCTACTCCTTCTTCTTCTTCTTCTTCTTTGTCTTCTTCTCACTGTCTCTCTCATTACCTTCACACCGTCTCGTTCCTCCCAGTAAACACAGGGCCTCTTTGACCCGACGAGGCGTCGCTCCTCTCCTTCCACTCCTTCTTCTTCTTCCTTTTCCTTTTCTTCTCCTTCTTCTCTTCACTGTCTCTCTCATTACCTTCACGCGGCCTCATTCCTCCCAGTAAACACGGGGCCTCTTTGACCCGACGAGGCGTCGCACCTCTCCTTCTACTCCTTCTACTCCTTCTTCTCCTTCTACTCCTTCTTCTTCTTTGTCTTCTTCTCACTGTCTCTCTCATTACCTTCACACGGCCTCGTTCCTCCCAGTAAACACGGGGCCTCTTTGACCCGACGAGGCGTCGCTCCTCTCCTTCCACTCCTTCTTCTTCTTCCTTTTCCTTTTCTTCTCCTTCTTCTCTTCACCGTCTCTCTTATTACCTTCACGCACCCTCGTTCCTCCCCCCATAGCATCGGGTCTCTTTGACCCGACGAGACGTCGCTCCTCTCCTTCCCCTCATTCTTCTTCTGTTCACTATCTCTCTTATTACCTTCACACGGCCCCGTTCCTCCCCGGCAGCATCGGGTCTCTGTGACCCGATGAGGCGTCGCTCCTCTCCTTCCACTCGTTTTCTTCTTCTTCTTTGTCTTCTTCTCACCGTCTCTCTCATTACCTTCACGCGCCCTCGTTCCTCCCCGTCAGCATCGGGTCTCTGTGACCCGGCGAGGCGTCGCTCCTCTCCTTCCACTCCTTCTTCTTCTTCCTTTTCCTTTTCTTCTCCTTCTTCTCTTCACTGTCTCTCTCATTACCTTCACGCGGCCTCATTCCTCCCAGTAAACACGGGGCCTCTTTGACCTGACGAGGCGTCGCACCTCTCCTTCTACTCCTTCTACTCCTTCTTCTCCTTCTACTCCTTCTTCTTCTTTGTCCTCTTCTCACTGTCTCTCTCATTACCTTCACACGGCCTCGTTCCTCCCAGTAAACACGGGGCCTCTTTGACCCGACGAGGCGTCGCTCCTCTCCCTTCTACTCCTTTTTCTCCTTCTACTCCTTCTTCTTCTTCTTCTTCTTCTTCTTCTTCTTCTTCTTCTTCTCACCGTCTCTCTCATTACCTTCACGCGCCCTCGTTCCTCCCCGTCAGCATCGGGTCTCTGTGACCCGGCGAGGCGTCGCTCCTCTCCTTCCACTCCTTCTACTCCTTCTTCTCCTTCTACTCCTTCTTCTTCTTTGTCTTATTCTCACTGTCTCTCTCTATACCTTCACGCGGCCTCGTTCCTCCCAGTAAACACGGGGCCTCTTTGACCCGACGAGGCGTCGCTCCTCTCCTTCCACTCCTTCTTCTTCTTCCTTTTCCTTTTCTTCTCCTTCTTCTCTTCACCGTCTCTCTCATTACCTTCACGCGCCCTCGTTCCTCCCAGTAAACACGGGGCCTCTTTGACCCGACGAGGCGTCGCACCTCTCCTTCTACTCCTTCTACTCCTTCTTCTCCTTCTACTCCTTCTTCTTCTTTGTCTTCTTCTCACTGTCTCTCTCACTACCTTCACACGGCCTCGTTCCTCCCAGTAAACACGGGGCCTCTTTGACCCGACGAGGCGTCGCTCCTCTCCTTCCACTCCTTCTTCTTCTTCCTTTTCCTTTTCTTCTCCTTCTTCTCTTCACCGTCTGTCTTATTACCTTCACGCACCCTCGTTCCTCCCCCCGTAAGCATCGGGTCTCTTTGACCCGACGAGACGTCGCTCCTCTCCTTCCCCTCATTCTTCTTCTGTTCACTATCTCTCTTATTACCTTCACACGGCCCCGTTCCTCCCCGGCAGCATCGGGTCTCTGTGACCCGATGAGGCGTCGCTCCTCTCCTTCCACTCGTTTTCTTCTTCTTCTTTGTCTTCTTCTCACCGTCTCTCTCATTACCTTCACACGGCCTCGTTCCTCCCAGTAAACACGGGGCCTCTTTGACCCGACGAGGCGTCGCTCCTCTCCTTCTACTCCTTCTTCTCCTTCTACTCCTTCTTCTTCTTCTTCTTCTTCTTCTTCTTCTTCTTCTTCCTCTTCTCACCGTCTCTCTCATTACCTTCACGCGCCCTCGTTCCTCCCCGTCAGCATCGGGTCTCTGTGACCCGGCGAGGCGTCGCTCCTCTCCTTCCACTCCTTCTTCTTCTTCCTTTTCCTTTTCTTCTCCTTCTTCTCTTCACTGTCTCTCTCATTACCTTCACGCGGCCTCATTCCTCCCAGTAAACACGGGGCCTCTTTGACCCGACGAGGCGTCGCACCTCTCCTTCTACTCCTTCTACTCCTTCTTCTCCTTCTACTCCTTCTTCTTCTTTGTCTTCTTCTCACTGTCTCTCTCATTACCTTCACACGGCCTCGTTCCTCCCAGTAAACACGGGGCCTCTTTGACCCGACGAGGCGTCGCTCCTCTCCTTCCACTCCTTCTTCTTCTTCCTTTTCCTTTTCTTCTCCTTCTTCTCTTCACCGTCTCTCTTATTACCTTCACGCACCCTCGTTCCTCCCCCCATAGCATCGGGTCTCTTTGACCCGACGAGACGTCGCTCCTCTCCTTCCCCTCATTCTTCTTCTGTTCACTATCTCTCTTATTACCTTCACACGGCCCCGTTCCTCCCCGGTAGCATCGGGTCTCTGTGACCCGATGAGGCGTCGCTCCTCTCCTTCCACTCGTTTTCTTCTTCTTCTTTGTCTTCTTCTCACCGTCTCTCTCATTACCTTCACGCGCCCTCGTTCCTCCCCGTCAGCATCGGGTCTCTGTGACCCGGCGAGGCGTCGCTCCTCTCCTTCTACTCCTTCTTCTCCTTCTACTCCTTCTTCTTCTTCTTCTTCTTCTTCTTCTTCTTCTTCTCACCGTCTCTCTCATTACCTTCACGCGCCCTCGTTCCTCCCCGTCAGCATCGGGTCTCTGTAACCCGGCGAGGCGTCGCTCCTCTCCTTCCACTCCTTCTTCTTCTTCCTTTTCCTTTTCTTCTCCTTCTTCTCTTCACTGTCTCTCTCATTACCTTCACGCGGCCTCATTCCTCCCAGTAAACACGGGGCCTCTTTGACCCGACGAGGCGTCGCTCCTCTCCTTCCACTCCTTCTTCTTCTTCCTTTTCCTTTTTCTTCTCCTTCTTCTCTTCACCGTCTCTCTTATTACCTTCACGCACACTCGTTCCTCCCAGTAAATACGGGGCCTCTTTGACCCGACGAGGCGTTGCACCTCTCCTTCTACTCCTTCTTCTCCTTCTACTTCTTCTTCTTCTTCTTCTTCTTCTTCCCACCTACTCTCTCATTACCTTCACGCGCCCTCGTTCCTTCCCCGTCAGCATCGGGTCTCTGTGACCCGGCGAGGCGTCGCACCTCTCCTTCTACTCCTTCTACTCCTTCTTCTCCTTCTACTCCTTCTCCTTCTTTGTCTTCTTCTCACTGTCTCTCTCATTACCTTCACACGGCCTCGTTCCTCCCAGTAAACACGGGGCCTCTTTGACCCGACGAGGTGTCGCACCTCTCCTTCTACTCCTTCTACTCCTTCTACTTCTTCTTCTTCTTCTTCTTCTTCTTCTCACCGTCTCTCTCATTACCTTCACGCGCCCTCGTTCCTCCCCGTCAGCATCGGGTCTCTGTGACCCGGCGAGGCGTCGCTCCTCTCCTTCCACTCCTTCTTCTTCTTCCTTTTCCTTTTCTTCTCCTTCTTCTCTTCACTGTCTCTCTCATTACCTTCACGCGGCCTCATTCCTCCCAGTAAACACGGGGCCTCTTTGACCCGACGAGGCGTCGCACCTCTCCTTCTACTCCTTCTACTCCTTCTTCTCCTTCTACTCCTTCTTCTTCTTTGTCTTCTTCTCACTGTCTCTCTCATTACCTTCACACGGCCTCGTTCCTCCCAGTAAACACGGGGCCTCTTTGACCCGACGAGGCGTCGCTCCTCTCCTTCCACTCCTTCTTCTTCTTCCTTTTCCTTTTCTTCTCCTTCTTCTCTTCACCGTCTCTCTTATTACCTTCACGCACCCTCGTTCCTCCCCCCGTAAGCATCGGGTCTCTTTGACCCGACGAGACGTCGCTCCTCTCCTTCCCCTCATTCTTCTTCTGTTCACTATCTCTCTTATTACCTTCACACGGCCCCGTTCCTCCCCGGCAGCATCGGATCTCTGTGACCCGATGAGGCGTCGCTCCTCTCCTTCCACTCGTTTTCTTCTTCTTCTTTGTCTTCTTCTCACCGTCTCTCTCATTACCTTCACGCGCCCTCGTTCCTCCCCGTCAGCATCGGGTCTCTGTGACCCGGCGAGGCGTCGCTCCTCTCCTTCTACTCCTTCTTCTCCTTCTACTCCTTCTTCTTCTTCTTCTTCTTCTTCTTCTTCTTCTTCTTCTTCTTCTTCTCACCGTCTCTCTCATTACCTTCACGCGCCCTCGTTCCTCCCCGTCAGCATCGGATCTCTGTGACCCGGCGAGGCGTCGCTCCTCTCCTTCCACTCCTTCTTCTTCTTCCTTTTCCTTTTCTTCTCCTTCTTCTCTTCACTGTCTCTCTCATTACCTTCACGCGGCCTCATTCCTCCCAGTAAATACGGGGCCTCTTTGACCCGACGAGGCGTCGCACCTCTCCTTCTACTCCTTCTACTCCTTCTTCTCCTTCTACTCCTTCTTCTTCTTCTTCTTCTTTGTCTTCTTCTCACTGTCTCTCTCATTACCTTCACACCGTCTCGTTCCTCCCAGTAAACACAGGGCCTCTTTGAGCCGACGAGGCGTCGCTCCTCTCCTTCCACTCCTTCTTCTTCTTCCTTTTCCTTTTCTTCTCCTTCTTCTCTTCACCGTCTCTCTTATTACCTTCACGCACCCTCGTTCCTCCCCCCATAGCATCGGGTCTCTTTGACCCGACGAGACGTCGCTCCTCTCCTTCCCCTCATTCTTCTTCTGTTCACTATCTCTCTTATTACCTTCACACGGCCCCGTTCCTCCCCGGCAGCATCGGGTCTCTGTGACACGACGAGGCGTCGCACCTCTCCTTCTACTCCTTCTACTCCTTCTACTTCTTCTTCTTCTTCTTCTTCTTCTTCTTCTTCTCACCGTCTCTCTCATTACCTTCACGAGCCCTCGTTCCTCCCCGTCAGCATCGGGTCTCTGTGACCCGGCGAGGTGTCGCTCCTCTCCTTCCACTCCTTCTTCTTCTTCCTTTTCCTTTTCTTCTCCTTCTTCTCTTCACTGTCTCTCTCATTACCTTCACGCGGCCTCATTCCTCCCAGTAAACACGGGGCCTCTTTGACCCGACGAGGCGTCGCACCTCTCCTTCTACTCCTTCTACTCCTTCTTCTCCTTCTACTCCTTCTTCTTCTTTGTCTTCTTCTCACTGTCTCTCTCATTACCTTCACACGGCCTCGTTCCTCCCAGTAAACACGGGGCCTCTTTGACCCGACGAGGCGTCGCTCCTCTCCTTCTACTCCTTTTTCTCCTTCTACTCCTTCTTCTTCTTCTTCTTCTTCTTCTTCTTCTTCTTCTTCTTCTCACCGTCTCTCTCATTACCTTCACACGGCCTCGTTCCTCCCAGTAAACACGGGGCCTCTTTGACCCGACGAGGCGTCGCTCCTCTCCTTCCACTCCTTCTTCTTCTTCCTTTTCCTTTTCTTCTCCTTCTTCTCTTCACCGTCTCTCTCATTACCTTCACGCGGCCTCGTTCCTCCCAGTAAACACGGGGACTCTTTGACCCGACGAGGCGTCGCACCTCTCCTTCTACTCCTTCTACTCCTTATTCTCCTTCTACTCCTTCTTCTTCTTTGTCTTCTTCTCACTGTCTCTCTCACTACCTTCACACGGCCTCGTTCCTCCCAGTAAACACGGGGCCTCTTTGACCCGACGAGGCGTCGCTCCTCTCCTTCCACTCCTTCTTCTTCTTCCTTTTCCTTTTCTTCTCCTTCTTCTCTTCACCGTCTGTCTTATTACCTTCACGCACCCTCGTTCCTCCCCCCGTAAGCATCGGGTCTCTTTGACCCGACGAGACGTCGCTCCTCTCCTTCCCCTCATTCTTCTTCTGTTCACTATCTCTCTTATTACCTTCACACGGCCCCGTTCCTCCCCGGCAGCATCGGGTCTCTGTGACCCGATGAGGCGTCGCTCCTCTCCTTCCACTCGTTTTCTTCTTCTTCTTTGTCTTCTTCTCACCGTCTCTCTCATTACCTTCACACGGCCTCGTTCCTCCCAGTAAACACGGGGCCTCTTTGACCCGACGAGGCGTCGCTCCTCTCCTTCTACTCCTTCTTCTCCTTCTACTCCTTCTTCTTCTTCTTCTTCTTCTTCTTCTTCTTCTTCTTCCTCTTCTCACCGTCTCTCTTATTACCTTCACGCGCCCTCGTTCCTCCCCGTCAGCATCGGGTCTCTGTGACCCGGCGAGGCGTCGCTCCTCTCCTTCTACTCCTTCTTCTCCTTCTACTCCTTCTTCTTCTTCTTCTTCTTCTTCTTCTTCTTCCTCTTCTCACCGTCTCTCTCATTACCTTCACGCGCCCTCGTTCCTCCCCGTCAGCATCGGGTCTCTGTAACCCGGCGAGGCGTCGCTCCTCTCCTTCCACTCCTTCTTCTTCTTCCTTTTCCTTTTCTTCTCCTTCTTCTCTTCACTGTCTCTCTCATTACCTTCACGCGGCCTCATTCCTCCCAGTAAACACGGGGCCTCTTTGACCCGACGAGGCGTCGCACCTCTCCTTCTACTCCTTCTTCTCCTTCTTCTCCTTCTACTTCTTCTTCTTCTTTGTCTTCTTCTCACCGTCTCTCTCATTACCTTCACGCGTCCTCGTTCCTCCCCGTCAGCATCGGGTCTCTGTGACCCGGCGAGGCGTCGCTCCTCTCCTTCCACTCCTTCTTCTTCTTCCTTTTCCTTTTCTTCTCCTTCTTCTCTTCACCGTCTCTCTTATTACCTTCACGCACCCTCGTTCCTCCCAGTAAACACGGGGCCTCTTTGACCCGACGAGGCGTCGCACCTCTCCTTCTACTCCTTCTACTCCTTCTACTCCTTTTTCTCCTTCTACTCCTTCTACTCCTTCTTCTTCTTTGTCTTCTTCTCACTGTCTCTCTCATTACCTTCACACGGCCTCGTTCCTCCCAGTAAACACGGGGCCTCTTTGACCCGACGAGGCGTCGCTCCTCTCCTTCCACTCCTTCTTCTTCTTCCTTTTCCTTTTCTTCTCCCCCCTTCTCTTCACCGTCTCTCTTATTACCTTCACGCACCCTCGTTCCTCCCCCCGTAAGCATCGGGTCTCTTTGACCCAACGAGACGTTGCTCCTCTCCTTCCCCTCATTCTTCTTCTGTTCACTATCTCTCTTATTACCTTCACACGGCCCCGTTCCTCCCCGGCAGTATCGGGCCTCTGTGACCCAACGAGGCGTCGCTCCTCTCCTTCCACTCGTTTTCTTCTTCTTCTTTGTCTTCTTCTCACCGTCTCTCTCATTACCTTCACACGGCCTCGTTCCTCCCAGTAAACACGGGGCCTCTTTGACCCGACGAGGCGTCGCTCCTCTCCTCTCTACTACTTCTTCTTCTTCTTCTTCTTCTTCTTCTCACCGTCTCTCTCATTACCTTCACGCGCCCTCGTTCCTCCCCGTCAGCATCGGGTCTCTGTGACCCGGCGAGGCGTCGCTCCTCTCCTTCTACTCCTTCTTCTCCTTCTACTCCTTCTTCTTCTTCTTCTTCTTCTTCTTCTTCTTCTCACCGTCTCTCTCATTACCTTCACGCGCCCTCGTTCCTCCCCGTCAGCATCGGGTCTCTGTGACCCGGCGAGGCGTCGCTCCTCTCCTTCCATTCCTTCTTCTTCTTCCTTTTCCTTTTCTTCTCCTTCTTCTCTTCACCGTCTCTCTTATTACCTTCACGCACCCTCGTTCCTCCCAGTAAACACGGGGCCTCTTTGACCCGACGAGGCGTCGCTCCTCTCCTTCCACTCCTTCTTCTTCTTCCTTTTCCTTTTCTTCTCCTTCTTCTCTTCACCGTCTCTCTTATTACCTTCACGCACCCTCGTTCCTCCCAGTAAACACGGGGCCTCTTTGACCCGACGAGGCGTCGCACCTCTCCTTCTACTCCTTCTTCTCCTTCTACTCCTTCTTCTCCTTCTACTCCTTCTTCTTCTTTGTCTTCTTCTCACTGTCTCTCTCAATACCTTCACACGGCCTCGTTCCTCCCAGTAAACACAGGGCCTCTTTGACCCGATGAGGCGTCGCTCCTCTCCTTCCACTCCTTCTTCTTCTTCCTTTTCCTTTTCTTCTCCTTCTTCTCTTCACCGTCTCTCTTATTACCTTCACGCACCCTCGTTCCTCCCCCCGTAAGCATCGGGTCTCTTTGACCCGACGAGACGTCGCTCCTCTCCTTCCCCTCATTCTTCTTCTGTTCACTATCTCTCTTATTACCTTCACACGGCCCCGTTCCTCCGCGGCAGCATCGGGCCTCTGTGACCCGACGAGGCGTCGCACCTCTCCTTCTACTCCTTCTACTCCTTCTACTCCTTTTTCTCCTTCTACTCCTTCTACTCCTTCTTCTTCTTTGTCTTCTTCTCACTGTCTCTCTCATTACCTTCACACGGCCTCGTTCCTCCCAGTAAACACGAGGCCTCTTTGACCCGACGAGGCGTCGCCTCCTCTCCTTCCACTCCTTCTTCTTCTTCCTTTTCCTTTTCTTCTCCTTCTTCTCTTCACCGTCTCTCTCATTACCTTCACGCGGCCTCGTTCCTCCCAGTAAACACGGGGCCTCTTTGACCCGACGAGGCGTCGCTCCTCTCCTTCCACTCCTTCTTCTTCTTCCTTTTCCTTTTCTTCTCCTTCTTCTCTTCACCGTCTCTCTTATTACCTTCACGCACCCTCGTTCCTCCCCCCGTAAGCATCGGGTCTCTTTGACCCGACGAGACGTCGCTCCTCTCCTTCCCCTCATTCTTCTTCTGTTCACTATCTCTCTTATTACCTTCACACGGCCCCGTTCCTCCCCGGCAGCATCGGGTCTCTGTGACCCGATGAGGCGTCGCTCCTCTCCTTCCACTCGTTTTCTTCTTCTTCTTTGTCTTCTTCTCACCGTCTCTCTCATTACCTTCACACGGCCTCGTTCCTCCCAGTAAACACGGGGCCTCTTTGACCCGACGAGGCGTCGCTCCTCTCCTTCTACTCCTTCTTCTCCTTCTACTCCTTCTTCTTCTTCTTCTTCTTCTTCTTCTTCTTCTTCTTCTCACCGTCTCTCTCATTACCTTCACGCGCCCTCGTTCCTCCCCGTCAGCATCGGGTCTCTGTGACCCGGCGACGCGTCGCTCCTCTCCTTCCACTCGTTCTTCTTCTTCTTCTTCTTCTTCTTCTTCTCACTGTCTCTCTCATTACCTTCACGCGTCCTCGTTCCTCCCCGTCAGCATCGGGTCTCTGTGACCCGGCGAGGCGTCGCTCCTCTCCTTCCACTCCTTCTTCTTCTTCCTTTTCCTTTTCTTCTCCTTCTTCTCTTCACCGTCTCTCTTATTACCTTCACGCACCCTCGTTCCTCCCAGTAAACACGGGGCCTCTTTGACCCGACGAGGCGTCGCACCTCTCCTTCTACTCCTTCTACTCCTTCTACTCCTTTTTTCTCCTTCTACTCCTTCTACTCCTTCTTCTTCTTTGTCTTCTTCTCACCGTCTCTCTCATTACCTTCACACGGCCTCGTTCCTCCCAGTAAACACGGGGCCTCTTTGACCCGACGAGGCGTCGCTCCTCTCCTTCTACTCCTTCTTCTCCTTCTACTTCTTCTTCTTCTTCTTCTTCTTCTTCTTCTTCTCACCGTCTCTCTCATTACCTTCACGCGCCCTCGTTCCTCCCCGTCAGCATCGGGTCTCTGTGACCCGGCGAGGCGTTGCTCCTCTCCTTCTACTCCTTCTTCTCCTTCTACTCCTTCTTCTTCTTCTTCTTCTTCTTTTTCTTCTTCTCACCGTCTCTCTCATTACCTTCACGCGCCCTCGTTCCTCCCCGTCAGCATCGGGTCTCTGTGACCCGGCGAGGCGTCGCTCCTCTCCTTCCACTCCTTCTACTCCTTCTTCTCCTTCTACTTCTTCTTCTTCTTCTTCTTCTTCTTCTTCTTCTCACCGTCTCTCTCATTACCTTCACGCGCCCTCGTTCCTCCCCGTCAGCATCGGGTCTCTGTGACCCGGCGAGGCGTTGCTCCTCTCCTTCTACTCCTTCTTCTCCTTCTACTCCTTCTTCTTCTTCTTCTTCTTCTTTTTCTTCTTCTCACCGTCTCTCTCATTACCTTCACGCGCCCTCGTTCCTCCCCGTCAGCATCGGGTCTCTGTGACCCGGCGAGGCGTCGCTCCTCTCCTTCCACTCCTTCTACTCCTTCTTCTCCTTCTACTTCTTCTTCTTCTTCTTCTTCTTCTTCTTCTTCTCACCGTCTCTCTCATTACCTTCACGCGCCCTCGTTCCTCCCCCGTCAGCATCGGGTCTCTGTGACCCGGCGAGGCGTCGCTCCTCTCCTTCTACTCCTTCTTCTCCTTCTACTCCTTCTTCTTCTTCTTCTTCTTCTTCTTCTTCTTCTTCTCACCGTCTCTCTCATTACCTTCACGCGCCCTCGTTCCTCCCCGTCAGCATCGGGTCTCTGTGACCCGGCGAGGCGTCGCTCCTCTCCTTCCACTCCTTCTTCTTCTTCCTTTTCCTTTTCTTCTCCTTCTTCTCTTCACTGTCTCTCTCATTACCTTCACGCGGCCTCATTCCTCCCAGTAAACACGGGGCCTCTTTGACCCGACGAGGCGTCGCACCTCTCCTTCTACTCCTTCTACTCCTTCTTCTCCTTCTACTCCTTCTTCTTCTTTGTCTTCTTCTCACTGTCTCTCTCATTACCTTCACACGGCCTCGTTCCTCCCAGTAAACACGGGGCCTCTTTGACCCGACGAGGCGTCGCTCCTCTCCTTCCACTCCTTCTTCTTCTTCCTTTTCCTTTTCTTCTCCTTCTTCTCTTCACCGTCTCTCTTATTACCTTCACGCACCCTCGTTCCTCCCAGTAAATACGGGGCCTCTTTGACCCGACGAGGCGTCGCACCTCTCCTTCTACTCCTTCTACTCCTTCTTCTCCTTCTACTCCTTCTTCTTCTTTGTCTTCTTCTCACTGTCTCTCTCATTACCTTCACACGGCCTCGTTCCTCCCAGTAAACACGGGGCCTCTTTGACGCGACGAGGCGTCGCTCCTCTCCTTCTACTCCTTCTTCTCCTTCTACTTCTTCTTCTTCTTCTTCTCCTTCTTCTCACCGTCTCTCTCATTTCCTTCACGCGCCCTCGTTCCTCCCCGTCAGCATCGGGTCTCTGTGACCCGGCGAGGCGTCACTCCTCTCCTTCCATTCCTTCTTCTTCTTCCTTTTCCTTTTCTTCTCCTTCTTCTCTTCACCGTCTCTCTTATTACCTTCACGCACCCTCGTTCCTCCCAGTAAACACGGGGCCTCTTTGACCCGACGAGGCGTCGCACCTCTCCTTCTACTCCTTCTACTCCTTCTTCTCCTTCT
Organism: Argyrosomus regius; assembly: GCA_946959425.1. Classification (NCBI taxonomy): domain Eukaryota; kingdom Metazoa; phylum Chordata; class Actinopteri; family Sciaenidae; genus Argyrosomus; species Argyrosomus regius. The sequence continues at coordinate 20,155 of CAMPSB010000211.1, forward strand.
GCTCCTTCTTCTTCTTTGTCTTCTTCTCACTGTCTCTCTCATTACCTTCACAAGGCCTCGTTCCTCCCAGTAAACACGGGGCCTCTTTGACCCGACGAGGCGTCGCTCCTCTCCTTCCACTCCTTCTTCTTCTTCCTTTTCCTTTTCTTCTCCTTCTTCTCTTCACCGTCTCTCTTATTACCTTCACGCACCCTCGTTCCTCCCAGTAAACACGGGGCCTCTTTGACCCGACGAGGCGTCGCACCTCTCCTTCTACTCCTTCTTCTCCTTCTACTCCTTCTTCTCCTTCTTCTCCTTCTTCTTCTTTGTCTTCTTCTCACTGTCTCTCTCATTACCTTCACACGGCCTCGTTCCTCCCAGTAAACACGGGGCCTCTTTGACCCGACGAGGCGTCTCTCCTCTCCTTCCACTCCTTCTTCTTCTTCCTTTTCCTTTTCTTCTCCTTCTTCTCTTCACCCTCTCTCTTATTACCTTCACGCACCCTCGTTCCTCCCCCGTAAGCATCGGGTCTCTTTGACCCGACGAGACGTCGCTCCTCTCCTTCCCCTCATTCTTCTTCTGTTCACTATCTCTCTTATTACCTTCACACGGCCCCGTTCCTCCGCGGCAGCATCGGGCCTCTGTGACCCGACGAGGCGTCGCTCCTCTCCTTCCACTCGTTTTCTTCTTCTTCTTTGTCTTCTTCTCACCGTCTCTCTCATTACCTTCACGCGCCCTCGTTCCTCCCCGTCAGCATCGGGTCTCTGTGACCCGGCGAGGCGTCGCTCCTCTCCTTCCACTCCTTCTTCTTCTTCCTTTTCCTTTTCTTCTCCTTCTTCTCTTCACCGTCTCTCTTATTACCTTCACGCACCCTCGTTCCTCCCAGTAAACACGGGGCCTCTTTGACCCGACGAGGCGTCGCACCTCTTCTTCTACTCCTTCTACTCCTTCTACTCCTTCTTCTTCTTCTTCTTCTTCTTTGTCTTCTTCTCACTGTCTCTCTCAATACCTTCACACGGCCTCGTTCCTCCCAGTAAACACAGGGCCTCTTTGACCCGATGAGGCGTCGCTCCTCTCCTTCCACTCCTTCTTCTTCTTCCTTTTCTTTTTCTTCTCCCCCCTTCTCTTCACCGTCTCTCTTATTACCTTCACGCACCCTCGTTCCTCCCCCGTAAGCATCGGGTCTCTTTGACCCGACGAGACGTTGCTCCTCTCCTTCCCCTCATTCTTCTTCTGTTCACTATCTCTCTTATTACCTTCACACGGCCCCGTTCCTCCCCGGCAGTATCGGGCCTCTGTGACCCAACGAGGCGTCGCTCCTCTCCTTCCACTCGTTTTCTTCTTCTTCTTTGTCTTCTTCTCACCGTCTCTCTCATTACCTTCACACGGCCTCGTTCCTCCCAGTAAACACGGGGCCTCTTTGACCCGACGAGGCGTCGCTCCTCTCCTTCTACTCCTTCTTCTCCTTCTACTTCTTCTTCTTCTTCTTCTTCTTCTTCTTCTTCTCACCGTCTCTCTCATTACCTTCACGCGCCCTCGTTCCTCCCCGTCAGCATCGGATCTCTGTGACCCGGCGAGGCGTCGCTCCTCTCCTTCCACTCCTTCTACTCCTTCTTCTCCTTCTACTTCTTCTTCTTCTTCTTCTTCTTCTTCTTCTTCTCACCGTCTCTCTCATTACCTTCACGCGCCCTCGTTCCTCCCCGTCAGCATCGGGTCTCTGTGACCCGGCGAGGCGTCGCTCCTCTCCTTCTACTCCTTCTTCTCCTTCTACTCCTTCTTCTTCTTCTTCTTCTTCTTCTTCTTCTTCTTCTTCTCACCGTCTCTCTCATTACCTTCACGCCCCCTCGTTCCTCCCCGTCAGCATCGGGTCTCTGTGACCCGGCGAGGCGTCGCTCCTCTCCTTCTACTCCTTCTTCTCCTTCTACTCCTTCTTCTTCTTCTTCTTCTTCTTCTTCTTCTTCTTCTCACCGTCTCTCTCATTACCTTCACGCGCCCTCGTTCCTCCCCGTCAGCATCGGGTCTCTGTGACCCGGCGAGGCGTCGCTCCTCTCCTTCCACTCCTTCTTCTTCTTCCTTTTCCTTTTCTTCTCCTTCTTCTCTTCACTGTCTCTCTCATTACCTTCACGCGGCCTCATTCCTCCCAGTAAACACGGGGCCTCTTTGACCCGACAAGGCGTCGCACCTCTCCTTCTACTCCTTCTACTCCTTCTTCTCCTTCTACTCCTTCTTCTTCTTTGTCTTCTTCTCACTGTCTCTCTCATTACCTTCACACGGCCTCGTTCCTCCCAGTAAACACGGGGCCTATTTGACCCGACGAGGCGTCGCTCCTCTCCTTCCACTCCTTCTTCTTCTTCCTTTTCCTTTTCTTCTCCTTCTTCTCTTCACCGTCTCTCTTATTACCTTCACGCACCCTCGTTCCTCCCAGTAAATACGGGGCCTCTTTGACCCGACGAGGCGTCGCACCTCTCCTTCTACTCCTTCTACTCCTTCTTCTCCTTCTACTCCTTCTTCTTCTTTGTCTTCTTCTCACTGTCTCTCTCATTACCTTCACACGGCCTCGTTCCTCCCAGTAAACACGGGGCCTCTTTGACGCGACGAGGCGTCGCTCCTCTCCTTCTACTCCTTCTTCTCCTTCTACTTCTTCTTCTTCTTCTTCTCCTTCTTCTCACTGTCTCTCTCATTACCTTCACACGGCCTCGTTCCTCCCAGTAAACACGGGGCCTCTTTGACCCGACGAGGCGTCGCTCCTCTCCTTCCACTCCTTCTTCTTCTTCCTTTTCCTTTTCTTCTCCTTCTTCTCTTCACCGTCTCTCTTATTACCTTCACGCACCCTCGTTCCTCCCAGTAAACACGGGGCCTCTTTGACCCGACGAGGCGTCGCACCTCTCCTTCTACTCCTTCTACTCCTTCTACTCCTTCTTCTTCTTCTTCTTCTTCTTCTTTGTCTTCTTCTCACTGTCTCTCTCAATACCTTCACACGGCCTCGTTCCTCCCAGTAAACACAGGGCCTCTTTGACCCGATGAGGCGTCGCTCCTCTCCTTCCACTCCTTCTTCTTCTTCCTTTTCCTTTTCTTCTCCTTCTTCTCTTCACCGTCTCTCTTATTACCTTCACGCACCCTCGTTCCTCCCAGTAAACACGGGGCCTCTTTGACCCGACGAGGCGTCGCACCTCTCCTTCTACTCCTTCTACTCCTTCTTCTCCTTCTGCTCCTTCTTCTTCTTTGTCTTCTTCTCACTGTCTCTCTCATTACCTTCACAAGGCCTCGTTCCTCCCAGTAAACACGGGGCCTCTTTGACCCGACGAGGCGTCGCTCCTCTCCTTCCACTCCTTCTTCTTCTTCCTTTTCCTTTTCTTCTCCTTCTTCTCTTCACCGTCTCTCTTATTACCTTCACGCACCCTCGTTCCTCCCAGTAAACACGGGGCCTCTTTGACCCGACGAGGCGTCGCACCTCTCCTTCTACTCCTTCTTCTCCTTCTACTCCTTCTTCTCCTTCTACTCCTTCTTCTTCTTTGTCTTCTTCTCACTGTCTCTCTCATTACCTTCACACGGCCTCGTTCCTCCCAGTAAACACGGGGCCTCTTTGACCCGACGAGGCGTCGCTCCTCTCCTTCCACTCCTTCTTCTTCTTCCTTTTCCTTTTCTTCTCCTTCTTCTCTTCACCCTCTCTCTTATTACCTTCACGCACCCTCGTTCCTCCCCCCGTAAGCATCGGGTCTCTTTGACCCGACGAGACGTCGCTCCTCTCCTTCCCCTCATTCTTCTTCTGTTCACTATCTCTCTTATTACCTTCACACGGCCCCGATCCTCCGCGGCAGCATCGGTCCTCTGTGACCCGACGAGGCGTCGCTCCTCTCCTTCCACTCGTTTTCTTCTTCTTCTTTGTCTTCTTCTCACCGTCTCTCTCATTACCTTCACGCGCCCTCGTTCCTCCCCGTCAGCATCGGGTCTCTGTGACCCGGCGAGGCGTCGCTCCTCTCCTTCAACTCCTTCTTCTTCTTCCTTTTCCTTTTCTTCTCCTTCTTCTCTTCACCGTCTCTCTTATTACCTTCACGCACCCTCGTTCCTCCCAGTAAACACGGGGCCTCTTTGACCCGACGAGGCGTCGCACCTCTCCTTCTACTCCTTCTACTCCTTCTACTCCTTCTTCTTCTTCTTCTTCTTCTTTGTCTTCTTCTCACTGTCTCTCTCAATACCTTCACACGGCCTCGTTCCTCCCAGTAAACACAGGGCCTCTTTGACCCGATGAGGCGTCGCTCCTCTCCTTCCCCTCATTCTTCTTCTGTTCACTATCTCTCTTATTACCTTCACACGGCCCCGTTCCTCCCCGGCAGTATCGGGCCTCTGTGACCCAACGAGGCGTCGCTCCTCTCCTTCCACTCGTTTTCTTCTTCTTCTTTGTCTTCTTCTCACCGTCTCTCTCATTACCTTCACACGGCCTCGTTCCTCCCAGTAAACACGGGGCCTCTTTGACCCGACGAGGCGTCGCTCCTCTCCTTCCACTCCTTCTACTCCTTCTTCTCCTTCTACTTCTTCTTCTTCTTCTTCTTCTTCTTCTTCTTCTCACCGTCTCTCTCATTACCTTCACGCGCCCTCGTTCCTCCCCGTCAGCATCGGGTCTCTGTGACCCGGCGAGGCGTCGCTCCTCTCCTTCCACTCCTTCTTCTTCTTCCTTTTCCTTTTCTTCTCCTTCTTCTCTTCACTGTCTCTCTCATTACCTTCACGCGGCCTCATTCCTCCCAGTAAACACGGGGCCTCTTTGACCCGACAAGGCGTCGCACCTCTCCTTCTACTCATTCTACTCCTTCTTCTCCTTCTACTCCTTCTTCTTCTTTGTCTTCTTCTCACTGTCTCTCTCATTACCTTCACACGGCCTCGTTCCTCCCAGTAAACACGGGGCCTATTTGACCCGACGAGGCGTCGCTCCTCTCCTTCCACTCCTTCTTCTTCTTCCTTTTCCTTTTCTTCTCCTTCTTCTCTTCACCGTCTCTCTTATTACCTTCACGCACCCTCGTTCCTCCCAGTAAATACGGGGCCTCTTTGACCCGACGAGGCGTCGCACCTCTCCTTCTACTCCTTCTACTCCTTCTTCTCCTTCTACTCCTTCTTCTTCTTTGTCTTCTTCTCACTGTCTCTCTCATTACCTTCACACGGCCTCGTTCCTCCCAGTAAACACGGGGCCTCTTTGACCCGACGAGGCGTCGCACCTCTCCTTCTACTCCTTCTACTCCTTCTACTCCTTCTTCTTCTTCTTCTTCTTCTTCTTTGTCTTCTTCTCACTGTCTCTCTCAATACCTTCACACGGCCTCGTTCCTCCCAGTAAACACAGGGCCTCTTTGACCCGATGAGGCGTCGCTCCTCTCCTTCCACTCCTTCTTCTTCTTCCTTTTCCTTTTCTTCTCCTTCTTCTCTTCACCGTCTCTCTTATTACCTTCACGCACCCTCGTTCCTCCCAGTAAACACGGGGCCTCTTTGACCCGACGAGGCGTCGCACCTCTCCTTCTACTCCTTCTACTCCTTCTACTCCTTTTTCTCCTTCTACTCCTTCTACTCCTTCTTCTTCTTTGTCTTCTTCTCACTGTCTCTCTCATTACCTTCACACGGCCTCATTCCTCCCAGTAAACACGGGGCCTCTTTGACCCCGACGAGGCGTCGCTCCTCTCCTTCCACTCCTTCTTCTTCTTCCTTTTCCTTTTCTTCTCCCCCTTCTCTTCACCGTCTCTCTTATTACCTTCACGCACCCTCGTTCCTCCCCCGTAAGCATCGGGTCTCTTTGACCCAACGAGACGTTGCTCCTCTCCTTCCCCTCATTCTTCTTCTGTTCACTATCTCTCTTATTACCTTCACACGGCCCCGTTCCTCCCCGGCAGTATCGGGCCTCTGTGACCCAACGAGGCGTCGCTCCTCTCCTTCCACTCGTTTTCTTCTTCTTCTTTGTCTTCTTCTCACCGTCTCTCTCATTACCTTCACACGGCCTCGTTCCTCCCAGTAAACACGGGGCCTCTTTGACCTGACGAGGCGTCGCTCCTCTCCTTCTACTCCTTCTTCTCCTTCTACTTCTTCTTCTTCTTCTTCTTCTTCTTCTTCTTCTCACCGTCTCTCTCATTACCTTCACGCGCCCTCGTTCCTCCCCGTCAGCATCGGGTCTCTGTGACCCGGCGAGGCGTCGCTCCTCTCCTTCTACTCCTTCTTCTCCTTCTACTCCTTCTTCTTCTTCTTCTTCTTCTTCTTCTTCTTCTTCTTCTTCTCACCGTCTCTCTCATTACCTTCACGCGCCCCTCGTTCCTCCCCGTCAGCATCGGGTCTCTGTGACCCGGCGAGGCGTCGCTCCTCTCCTTCCATTCCTTCTTCTTCTTCCTTTTCCTTTTCTTCTCCTTCTTCTCTTCACCGTCTCTCTTATTACCTTCACGCACCCTCGTTCCTCCCAGTAAACACGGGGCCTCTTTGACCCGACGAGGCGTCGCACCTCTCCTTCTACTCCTTCTACTCCTTCTTCTCCTTCTACTCCTTCTTCTTCTTTGTCTTCTTCTCACTGTCTCTCTCATTACCTTCACACGGCCTCGTTCCTCCCAGTAAACACGGGGCCTCTTTGACCCGACGAGGCGTCGCTCCTCTCCTTCCACTCCTTCTTCTTCTTCCTTTTCCTTTTCTTCTCCTTCTTCTCTTCACCGTCTCTCTTATTACCTTCACGCACCCTCGTTCCTCCCAGTAAACACGGGGCCTCTTTGATCCGACGAGGCGTCGCTCCTCTCCTTCCACTCCTTCTTCTTCTTCCTTTTCCTTTTCTTCTCCTTCTTCTCTTCACCGTCTCTCTTATTACCTTCACGCACCCTCGTTCCTCCCAGTAAACACGGGGCCTCTTTGACCCGACGAGGCGTCGCACCTCTCCTTCTACTCCTTCTTCTCCTTCTACTCCTTCTTCTCCTTCTACTCCTTCTTCTTCTTTGTCTTCTTCTCACTGTCTCTCTCAATACCTTCACACGGCCTCGTTCCTCCCAGTAAACACAGGGCCTCTTTGACCCGACGAGGCGTCGCTCCTCTCCTTCCACTCCTTCTTCTTCTTCCTTTTCCTTTTCTTCTCCTTCTTCTCTTCACCGTCTCTCTTATTACCTTCACGCACCCTCGTTCCTCCCCCGTAAGCATCGGGTCTCTTTGACCCGACGAGACGTCGCTCCTCTCCTTCCCCTCATTCTTCTTCTGTTCACTATCTCTCTTATTACCTTCACACGGCCCCGTTCCTCCGCGGCAGCATCGGGCCTCTGTGACCCGACGAGGCGTCGCTCCTCTCCTTCCACTCGTTTTCTTCTTCTTCTTTGTCTTCTTCTCACCGTCTCTCTCATTACCTTCACGCGCCCTCGTTCCTCCCCGTCAGCATCGGGTCTCTGTGACCCGGCGAGGCGTCGCTCCTCTCCTTCCACTCCTTCTTCTTCTTCCTTTTCCTTTTCTTCTCCTTCTTCTCTTCACCGTCTCTCTTATTACCTTCACGCACCCTCGTTCCTCCCAGTAAACACGGGGCCTCTTTGACCCGACGAGGCGTCGCTCCTCTCCTTCCACTCCTTCTTCTTCTTCCTTTTCCTTTTCTTCTCCTTCTTCTCTTCACCGTCTCTCTTATTACCTTCACGCACACTCGTTCCTCCCAGTAAATACGGGGCCTCTTTGACCCGACGAGGCGTTGCACCTCTCCTTCTACTCCTTCTTCTCCTTCTACTTCTTCTTCTTCTTCTTCTTCTTCTTCTTCTCACCGTCTCTCTCATTACCTTCACGCGCCCTCGTTCCTCCCCGTCAGCATCGGGTCTCTGTGACCCGACGAGGCGTCGCACCTCTCCTTCTACTCCTTCTACTCCTTCTTCTCCTTCTACTCCTTCTCCTTCTTTGTCTTCTTCTCACTGTCTCTCTCATTACCTTCACACGGCCTCGTTCCTCCCAGTAAACACGGGGCCTCTTTGACCCGACGAGGCGTCGCACCTCTCCTTCTACTCCTTCTACTCCTTCTACTTCTTCTTCTTCTTCTTCTTCTTCTTCTCACCGTCTCTCTCATTACCTTCACGCGCCCTCGTTCCTCCCCGTCAGCATCGGGTCTCTGTGACCCGGCGAGGCGTCGCTCCTCTCCTTCCACTCCTTCTACTCCTTCTTCTTCTTCTTCTTCTTTGTCTTCTTCTCACTGTCTCTCTCATTACCTTCACACCGTCTCGTTCCTCCCAGTAAACACAGGGCCTCTTTGACCCGACGAGGCGTCGCACCTCTCCTTCTACTCCTTCTTCTCCTTCTACTCCTTCTTCTCCTTCTACTCCTTCTTCTTCTTTGTCTTCTTCTCACTGTCTCTCTCATTACCTTCACACGGCCTCATTCCTCCCAGTAAACACGGGGCCTCTTTGACCCGACGAGGCGTCGCACCTCTCCTTCTACTCCTTCTACTCCTTCTTCTCCTTCTACTCCTTCTTCTTCTTTGTCTTCTTCTCACTGTCTCTCTCATTACCTTCACACGGCCTCGTTCCTCCCAGTAAACACGGGGCCTCTTTGACCCGACGAGGCGTCGCTCCTCTCCTTCCACTCCTTCTTCTTCTTCCTTTTCCTTTTCTTCTCCTTCTTCTCTTCACCGTCTCTCTTATTACCTTCACGCACCCTCGTTCCTCCCCCCGTAAGCATCGGGTCTCTTTGACCCGACGAGACGTCGCTCCTCTCCTTCCCCTCATTCTTCTTCTGTTCACTATCTCTCTTATTACCTTCACACGGCCCCGTTCCTCCCTGGCAGCATCGGATCTCTGTGACCCGATGAGGCGTCGCTCCTCTCCTTCCACTCGTTTTCTTCTTCTTCTTTGTCTTCTTCTCACCGTCTCTCTCATTACCTTCACGCGCCCTCGTTCCTCCCCGTCAGCATCGGGTCTCTGTGACCCGGCGAGGCGTCGCTCCTCTCCTTCTACTCCTTCTTCTCCTTCTACTCCTTCTTCTTCTTCTTCTTCTTCTTCTTCTTCTTCTTCTTCTCACCGTCTCTCTCATTACCTTCACGCGCCCTCGTTCCTCCCCTTCAGCATCGGATCTCTGTGACCCGGCGAGGCGTCGCTCCTCTCCTTCCACTCCTTCTTCTTCTTCCTTTTCCTTTTCTTCTCCTTCTTCTCTTCACTGTCTCTCTCATTACCTTCACGCGGCCTCATTCCTCCCAGTAAATACGGGGCCTCTTTGACCCGACGAGGCGTCGCACCTCTCCTTCTACTCCTTCTACTCCTTCTTCTCCTTCTACTCCTTCTTCTTCTTCTTCTTCTTTGTCTTCTTCTCACTGTCTCTCTCATTACCTTCACACCGTCTCGTTCCTCCCAGTAAACACAGGGCCTCTTTGACCCGACGAGGCGTCGCACCTCTCCTTCTACTCCTTCTTCTCCTTCTACTCCTTCTTCTCCTTCTACTCCTTCTTCTTCTTTGTCTTCTTCTCACTGTCTCTCTCATTACCTTCACACGGCCTCGTTCCTCCCAGTAAACACGGGGCCTCTTTGACCCGACGAGGCGTCGCTCCTCTCCTTCCACTCCTTCTTCTTCTTCCTTTTCCTTTTCTTCTCCTTCTTCTCTTCACCCTCTCTCTTATTACCTTCACGCACCCTCGTTCCTCCCCCCGTAAGCATCGGGTCTCTTTGACCCGACGAGACGTCGCTCCTCTCCTTCCCCTCATTCTTCTTCTGTTCACTATCTCTCTTATTACCTTCACACGGCCCCGTTCCTCCGCGGCAGCATCGGGCCTCTGTGACCCGACGAGGCGTCGCTCCTCTCCTTCCACTCGTTTTCTTCTTCTTCTTTGTCTTCTTCTCACCGTCTCTCTCATTACCTTCACGCGCCCTCGTTCCTCCCCGTCAGCATCGGGTCTCTGTGACCCGGCGAAGCGTCGCTCCTCTCCTTCCACTCCTTCTTCTTCTTCCTTTTCCTTTTCTTCTCCTTCTTCTCTTCACCGTCTCTCTTATTACCTTCACGCACCCTCGTTCCTCCCAGTAAACACGGGGCCTCTTTGACCCGACGAGGCGTCGCACCTCTCCTTCTACTCCTTCTACTCCTTCTACTCCTTCTTCTTCTTCTTCTTCTTCTTTGTCTTCTTCTCACTGTCTCTCTCAATACCTTCACACGGCCTCGTTCCTCCCAGTAAACACAGGGCCTCTTTGACCCGATGAGGCGTCGCTCCTCTCCTTCCACTCCTTCTTCTTCTTCCTTTTCTTTTTCTTCTCCCCCTTCTCTTCACCGTCTCTCTTATTACCTTCACGCACCCTCGTTCCTCCCCCGTAAGCATCGGGTCTCTTTGACCCGACGAGACGTTGCTCCTCTCCTTCCCCTCATTCTTCTTCTGTTCACTATCTCTCTTATTACCTTCACACGGCCCCGTTCCTCCCCGGCAGTATCGGGCCTCTGTGACCCAACGAGGCGTCGCTCCTCTCCTTCCACTCGTTTTCTTCTTCTTCTTTGTCTTCTTCTCACCGTCTCTCTCATTACCTTCACACGGCCTCGTTCCTCCCAGTAAACACGGGGCCTCTTTGACCCGACGAGGCGTCGCTCCTCTCCTTCCACTCCTTCTACTCCTTCTTCTCCTTCTACTTCTTCTTCTTCTTCTTCTTCTTCTTCTTCTTCTCACCGTCTCTCTCATTACCTTCACGCGCCCTCGTTCCTCCCCGTCAGCATCGGGTCTCTGTGACCCGGCGAGGCGTCGCTCCTCTCCTTCTACTCCTTCTTCTCCTTCTACTCCTTCTTCTTCTTCTTCTTCTTCTTCTTCTTCTTCTTCTCACCGTCTCTCTCATTACCTTCACGCGCCCTCGTTCCTCCCCGTCAGCATCGGGTCTCTGTGACCCGGCGAGGCGTCGCTCCTCTCCTTCCACTCCTTCTTCTTCTTCCTTTTCCTTTTCTTCTCCTTCTTCTCTTCACTGTCTCTCTCATTACCTTCACGCGGCCTCATTCCTCCCAGTAAACACGGGGCCTCTTTGACCCGACAAGGCGTCGCACCTCTCCTTCTACTCATTCTACTCCTTCTTCTCCTTCTACTCCTTCTTCTTCTTTGTCTTCTTCTCACTGTCTCTCTCATTACCTTCACACGGCCTCGTTCCTCCCAGTAAACACGGGGCCTATTTGACCCGACGAGGCGTCGCTCCTCTCCTTCCACTCCTTCTTCTTCTTCCTTTTCCTTTTCTTCTCCTTCTTCTCTTCACCGTCTCTCTTATTACCTTCACGCACCCTCGTTCCTCCCAGTAAATACGGGGCCTCTTTGACCCGACGAGGCGTCGCACCTCTCCTTCTACTCCTTCTACTCCTTCTTCTCCTTCTACTCCTTCTTCTTCTTTGTCTTCTTCTCACTGTCTCTCTCATTACCTTCACACGGCCTCGTTCCTCCCAGTAAACAAGGGGCCTCTTTGACGCGACGAGGCGTCGCTCCTCTCCTTCTACTCCTTCTTCTCCTTCTACTTCTTCTTCTTCTTCTTCTCCTTCTTCTCACTGTCTCTCTCACTACCTTCACACGGCCTCGTTCCTCCCAGTAAACACGGGGCCTCTTTGACCCGACGAGGCGTCGCTCCTCTCCTTCCACTCCTTCTTCTTCTTCCTTTTCCTTTTCTTCTCCTTCTTCTCTTCACCGTCTCTCTTATTACCTTCACGCACCCTCGTTCCTCCCAGTAAACACGGGGCCTCTTTGACCCGACGAGGCGTCGCACCTCTCCTTCTACTCCTTCTACTCCTTCTACTCCTTCTTCTTCTTCTTCTTCTTCTTCTTTGTCTTCTTCTCACTGTCTCTCTCAATACCTTCACACGGCCTCGTTCCTCCCAGTAAACACAGGGCCTCTTTGACCCGATGAGGCGTCGCTCCTCTCCTTCCACTCCTTCTTCTTCTTCCTTTTCCTTTTCTTCTCCTTCTTCTCTTCACCGTCTCTCTTATTACCTTCACGCACCCTCGTTCCTCCCAGTAAACACGGGGCCTCTTTGACCCGACGAGGCGTCGCACCTCTCCTTCTACTCCTTCTTCTCCTTCTACTCCTTCTTCTTCTTCTTCTTGTTTGTCTTCTTTTCAGTGTCTCTCTCATTACCTTAACACGGCCTCGTTCCTCCCAATAAACACAGGGCCTCTTTGACCCGACGAGGCGTCGCTCCTCTCCTTCCACTCCTTCTTCTTCTTCCTTTTCCTTTTCTTCTCCTTCTTCTCTTCACCGTCTCTCTTATTACCTTCACGCACCCTCGTTCCTCCCAGTAAACACGGGGCCTCTTTGACCCGACGAGGCGTCGCACCTCTCCTTCTACTCCTTCTACTCCTTCTACTCCTTTTTCTCCTTCTACTCCTTCTACTCCTTCTTCTTCTTTGTCTTCTTCTCACTGTCTCTCTCATTACCTTCACACGGCCTCATTCCTCCCAGTAAACACGGGGCCTCTTTGACCCGACGAGGCGTCGCTCCTCTCCTTCCACTCCTTCTTCTTCTTCCTTTTCCTTTTCTTCTCCCCCTTCTCTTCACCGTCTCTCTTATTACCTTCACGCACCCTCGTTCCTCCCCCGTAAGCATCGGGTCTCTTTGACCCAACGAGACGTTGCTCCTCTCCTTCCCCTCATTCTTCTTCTGTTCACTATCTCTCTTATTACCTTCACACGGCCCCGTTCCTCCCCGGCAGTATCGGGCCTCTGTGACCCAACGAGGCGTCGCTCCTCTCCTTCCACTCGTTTTCTTCTTCTTCTTTGTCTTCTTCTCACCGTCTCTCTCATTACCTTCACACGGCCTCGTTCCTCCCAGTAAACACGGGGCCTCTTTGACCTGACGAGGCGTCGCTCCTCTCCTTCTACTCCTTCTTCTCCTTCTACTTCTTCTTCTTCTTCTTCTTCTTCTTCTTCTTCTTCTCACCGTCTCTCTCATTACCTTCACGCGCCCTCGTTCCTCCCCGTCAGCATCGGGTCTCTGTGACCCGGCGAGGCGTCGCTCCTCTCCTTCTACTCCTTCTTCTCCTTCTACTCCTTCTTCTTCTTCTTCTTCTTCTTCTTCTTCTTCTTCTTCTCACCGTCTCTCTCATTACCTTCACGCGCCCTCGTTCCTCCCCGTCAGCATCGGGTCTCTGTGACCCGGCGAGGCGTCGCTCCTCTCCTTCCATTCCTTCTTCTTCTTCCTTTTCCTTTTCTTCTCCTTCTTCTCTTCACCGTCTCTCTTATTACCTTCACGCACCCTCGTTCCTCCCAGTAAACACGGGGCCTCTTTGACCCGACGAGGCGTCGCACCTCTCCTTCTACTCCTTCTACTCCTTCTTCTCCTTCTACTCCTTCTTCTTCTTTGTCTTCTTCTCACTGTCTCTCTCATTACCTTCACACGGCCTCGTTCCTCCCAGTAAACACGGGGCCTCTTTGACCCGACGAGGCGTCGCTCCTCTCCTTCCACTCCTTCTTCTTCTTCCTTTTCCTTTTCTTCTCCTTCTTCTCTTCACCGTCTCTCTTATTACCTTCACGCACCCTCGTTCCTCCCAGTAAACACGGGGCCTCTTTGACCCGACGAGGCGTCGCTCCTCTCCTTCCACTCCTTCTTCTTCTTCCTTTTCCTTTTCTTCTCCTTCTTCTCTTCACCGTCTCTCTTATTACCTTCACGCACCCTTGTTCCTCCCAGTAAACACGGGGCCTCTTTGACCCGACGAGGCGTCGCACCTCTCCTTCTACTCCTTCTTCTCCTTCTACTCCTTCTTCTCCTTCTACTCCTTCTTCTTCTTTGTCTTCTTCTCACTGTCTCTCTCAATACCTTCACACGGCCTCGTTCCTCCCAGTAAACACAGGGCCTCTTTGACCCGACGAGGCGTCGCTCCTCTCCTTCCACTCCTTCTTCTTCTTCCTTTTCCTTTTCTTCTCCTTCTTCTCTTCACCGTCTCTCTTATTACCTTCACGCACCCTCGTTCCTCCCCCGTAAGCATCGGGTCTCTTTGACCCGACGAGACGTCGCTCCTCTCCTTCCCCTCATTCTTCTTCTGTTCACTATCTCTCTTATTACCTTCACACGGCCCCGTTCCTCCGCGGCAGCATCGGGCCTCTGTGACCCGACGAGGCGTCGCTCCTCTCCTTCCACTCGTTTTCTTCTTCTTCTTTGTCTTCTTCTCACCGTCTCTCTCATTACCTTCACGCGCCCTCGTTCCTCCCCGTCAGCATCGGGTCTCTGTGACCCGGCGAGGCGTCGCTCCTCTCCTTCCACTCCTTCTTCTTCTTCCTTTTCCTTTTCTTCTCCTTCTTCTCTTCACCGTCTCTCTTATTACCTTCACGCACCCTCGTTCCTCCCAGTAAACACGGGGCCTCTTTGACCCGACGAGGCGTCGCTCCTCTCCTTCCACTCCTTCTTCTTCTTCCTTTTCCTTTTCTTCTCCTTCTTCTCTTCACCGTCTCTCTTATTACCTTCACGCACACTCGTTCCTCCCAGTAAATACGGGGCCTCTTTGACCCGACGAGGCGTTGCACCTCTCCTTCTACTCCTTCTTCTCCTTCTACTTCTTCTTCTTCTTCTTCTTCTTCTTCTCACCGTCTCTCTCATTACCTTCACGCGCCCTCGTTCCTCCCCGTCAGCATCGGGTCTCTGTGACCCGACGAGGCGTCGCACCTCTCCTTCTACTCCTTCTACTCCTTCTTCTCCTTCTACTCCTTCTCCTTCTTTGTCTTCTTCTCACTGTCTCTCTCATTACCTTCACACGGCCTCGTTCCTCCCAGTAAACACGGGGCCTCTTTGACCCGACGAGGCGTCGCACCTCTCCTTCTACTCCTTCTACTCCTTCTACTTCTTCTTCTTCTTCTTCTTCTTCTTCTCACCGTCTCTCTCATTACCTTCACGCGCCCTCGTTCCTCCCCGTCAGCATCGGGTCTCTGTGACCCGGCGAGGCGTCGCTCCTCTCCTTCTACTCCTTCTTCTCCTTCTACTCCTTCTTCTTCTTCTTCTTCTTCTTCTTCTTCTTCTTCTTCTTCTCACCGTCTCTCTCATTACCTTCACGCGCCCTCGTTCCTCCCCGTCAGCATCGGATCTCTGTGACCCGGCGAGGCGTCGCTCCTCTCCTTCCACTCCTTCTTCTTCTTCCTTTTCCTTTTCTTCTCCTTCTTCTCTTCACTGTCTCTCTCATTACCTTCACGCGGCCTCATTCCTCCCAGTAAATACGGGGCCTCTTTGACCCGACGAGGCGTCGCACCTCTCCTTCTACTCCTTCTACTCCTTCTTCTCCTTCTACTCCTTCTTCTTCTTCTTCTTCTTTGTCTTCTTCTCACTGTCTCTCTCATTACCTTCACACCGTCTCGTTCCTCCCAGTAAACACAGGGCCTCTTTGAGCCGACGAGGCGTCGCTCCTCTCCTTCCACTCCTTCTTCTTCTTCCTTTTCCTTTTCTTCTCCTTCTTCTCTTCACCGTCTCTCTTATTACCTTCACGCACCCTCGTTCCTCCCCCCCATAGCATCGGGTCTCTTTGACCCGACGAGACGTCGCTCCTCTCCTTCCCCTCATTCTTCTTCTGTTCACTATCTCTCTTATTACCTTCACACGGCCCCGTTCCTCCCCGGCAGCATCGGGTCTCTGTGACCCGACGAGGCGTCGCTCCTCTCCTTCTACTCCTTCTTCTTCTTCTTCTTCTTTTTCTTCTTCTTCTTCTTCTTCTTCTTCTCACCGTCTCTCTCATTACCTTCACGCGCCCTCGTTCCTCCCCGTCAGCATCGGGTCTCTGTGACCCGGCGAGGTGTCGCTCCTCTCCTTCCACTCCTTCTTCTTCTTCCTTTTCCTTTTCTTCTCCTTCTTCTCTTCACTGTCTCTCTCATTACCTTCACGCGGCCTCATTCCTCCCAGTAAACACGGGGCCTCTTTGACCCGACGAGGCGTCGCACCTCTCCTTCTACTCCTTCTACTCCTTCTTCTCCTTCTACTCCTTCTTCTTCTTTGTCTTCTTCTCACTGTCTCTCTCATTACCTTCACACGGCCTCGTTCCTCCCAGTAAACACGGGGCCTCTTTGACCCGACGAGGCGTCGCTCCTCTCCTTCCACTCCTTCTTCTTCTTCCTTTTCCTTTTCTTCTCCTTCTTCTCTTCACCGTCTCTCTCATTACCTTCACGCGGCCTCGTTCCTCCCAGTAAACACGGGGCCTCTTTGACCCGACGAGGCGTCGCACCTCTCCTTCTACTCCTTCTACTCCTTATTCTCCTTCTACTCCTTCTTCTTCTTTGTCTTCTTCTCACTGTCTCTCTCACTACCTTCACACGGCCTCGTTCCTCCCAGTAAACACGGGGCCTCTTTGACCCGACGAGGCGTCGCTCCTCTCCTTCCACTCCTTCTTCTTCTTCCTTTTCCTTTTCTTCTCCTTCTTCTCTTCACCGTCTCTCTTATTACCTTCACACACCCTCGTTCCTCCCCCCGTAAGCATCGGGTCTCTTTGACCCGACGAGACGTCGCTCCTCTCCTTCCCCTCATTCTTCTTCTGTTCACTATCTCTCTTATTACCTTCACACGGCCCCGTTCCTCCCCGGCAGCATCGGGTCTCTGTGACCCGATGAGGCGTCGCTCCTCTCCTTCCACTCGTTTTCTTCTTCTTCTTTGTCTTCTTCTCACCGTCTCTCTCATTACCTTCACACGGCCTCGTTCCTCCCAGTAAACACGGGGCCTCTTTGACCCGACGAGGCGTCGCTCCTCTCCTTCTACTCCTTCTTCTCCTTCTACTCCTTCTTCTTCTTCTTCTTCTTCTTCTTCTTCTTCTTCTTCTTCCTCTTCTCACCGTCTCTCTCATTACCTTCACGCGCCCTCGTTCCTCCCCGTCAGCATCGGGTCTCTGTGACCCGGCGAGGCGTCGCTCCTCTCCTTCCACTCCTTCTTCTTCTTCCTTTTCCTTTTCTTCTCCTTCTTCTCTTCACTGTCTCTCTCATTACCTTCACGCGGCCTCATTCCTCCCAGTAAACACGGGGCCTCTTTGACCCGACGAGGCGTCGCACCTCTCCTTCTACTCCTTCTACTCCTTCTTCTCCTTCTACTCCTTCTTCTTCTTTGTCTTCTTCTCACTGTCTCTCTCATTACCTTCACACGGCCTCGTTCCTCCCAGTAAACACGGGGCCTCTTTGACCCGACGAGGCGTCGCTCCTCTCCTTCCACTCCTTCTTCTTCTTCCTTTTCCTTTTCTTCTCCTTCTTCTCTTCACCGTCTCTCTTATTACCTTCACACACCCTCGTTCCTCCCCCCATAGCATCGGGTCTCTTTGACCCGACGAGACGTCGCTCCTCTCCTTCTCCTCATTCTTCTTCTGTTCACTATCTCTCTTATTACCTTCACACGGCCCCGTTCCTCCCCGGTAGCATCGGGTCTCTGTGACCCGATGAGGCGTCGCTCCTCTCCTTCCACTCGTTTTCTTCTTCTTCTTTGTCTTCTTCTCACCGTCTCTCTCGTTACCTTCACGCGCCCTCGTTCCTCCCCGTCAGCATCGGGTCTCTGTGACCCGGCGAGGCGTCGCTCCTCTCCTTCTACTCCTTCTTCTCCTTCTACTCCTTCTTCTTCTTCTTCTTCTTCTTCTTCTTCTTCTTCTTCTTCTTCTTCTTCTCACCGTCTCTCTCATTACCTTCACGCGCCCTCGTTCCTCCCCGTCAGCATCGGGTCTCTGTAACCCGGCGAGGCGTCGCTCCTCTCCTTCCACTCCTTCTTCTTATTCCTTTTCCTTTTCTTCTCCTTCTTCTCTTCACTGTCTCTCTCATTACCTTCACGCGGCCTCATTCCTCCCAGTAAACACGGGGCCTCTTTGACCCGACGAGGCGTCGCACCTCTCCTTCTACTCCTTCTACTCCTTCTTCTCCTTCTACTCCTTCTTCTTCTTTGTCTTCTTCTCACTGTCTCTCTCATTACCTTCACACGGCCTCGTTCCTCCCAGTAAACACGGGGCCTCTTTGACCCGACGAGGCGTCGCTCCTCTCCTTCCACTCCTTCTTCTTCTTCCTTTTCCTTTTCTTCTCCTTCTTCTCTTCACCGTCTCTCTCATTACCTTCACGCGGCCTCGTTCCTCCCAGTAAACACGGGGCCTCTTTGATCCGACGAGGCGTCGCACCTCTCCTTCTACTCCTTCTACTCCTTATTCTCCTTCTACTCCTTCTTCTTCTTTGTCTTCTTCTCACTGTCTCTCTCACTACCTTCACACGGCCTCGTTCCTCCCAGTAAACACGGGGCCTCTTTGACCCGACGAGGCGTCGCTCCTCTCCTTCCACTCCTTCTTCTTCTTCCTTTTCCTTTTCTTCTCCTTCTTCTCTTCACCGTCTCTCTTATTACCTTCACACACCCTCGTTCCTCCCCCGTAAGCATCGGGTCTCTTTGACCCGACGAGACGTCGCTCCTCTCCTTCCCCTCATTCTTCTTCTGTTCACTATCTCTCTTATTACCTTCACACGGCCCCGTTCCTCCCCGGCAGCATCGGGTCTCTGTGACCCGATGAGGCGTCGCTCCTCTCCTTCCACTCGTTTTCTTCTTCTTCTTTGTCTTCTTCTCACCGTCTCTCTCATTACCTTCACACGGCCTCGTTCCTCCCAGTAAACACGGGGCCTCTTTGACCCGACGAGGCGTCGCTCCTCTCCTTCTACTCCTTCTTCTCCTTCTACTCCTTCTTCTTCTTCTTCTTCTTCTTCTTCTTCTTCTTCTTCTTCTCACCGTCTCTCTCATTACCTTCACGCGCCCTCGTTCCTCCCCGTAAGCATCGGGTCTCTGTGACCCGGCGAGGCGTCGCTCCTCTCCTTCCACTCGTTTTCTTCTCCTTCTTTGTCTTCTTCTCACCGTCTCTCTCCTTCAACCTTCACGCGCCCTCGTTCCTCCCCGTCAGCATCGGGTCTCTGTGACCCGGCGAGGCGTCGCTCCTCTCCTTCTACTCCTTCTTCTCCTTCTACTCCTTCTTCTTCTTCTTCTTCTTCTTCTTCTTCTTCTTCTTCTCACCGTCTCTCTCATTACCTTCACGCGCCCTCGTTCCTCCCCGTCAGCATCGGGTCTCTGTAACCCGGCGAGGCGGCGTCGCTCCTCTCCTTCCACTCCTTCTTCTTCTTCCTTTTCCTTTTCTTCTCCTTCTTCTCTTCACTGTCTCTCTCATTACCTTCACGCGGCCTCATTCCTCCCAGTAAACACGGGGCCTCTTTGACCCGACGAGGCGTCGCACCTCTCCTTCTACTCCTTCTACTCCTTCTTCTCCTTCTACTCCTTCTTCTTCTTTGTCTTCTTCTCACTGTCTCTCTCATTACCTTCACACGGCCTCGTTCCTCCCAGTAAACACGGGGCCTCTTTGACCCGACGAGGCGTCGCACCTCTCCTTCTACTCCTTCTACTCCTTATTCTCCTTCTACTCCTTCTTCTTCTTTGTCTTCTTCTCACTGTCTCTCTCACTACCTTCACACGGCCTCGTTCCTCCCAGTAAACACGGGGCCTCTTTGACCCGACGAGGCGTCGCTCCTCTCCTTCCACTCCTTCTTCTTCTTCCTTTTCCTTTTCTTCTCCTTCTTCTCTTCACCGTCTCTCTTATTACCTTCACACACCCTCGTTCCTCCCCCGTAAGCATCGGGTCTCTTTGACCCGACGAGACGTCGCTCCTCTCCTTCCCCTCATTCTTCTTCTGTTCACTATCTCTCTTATTACCTTCACACGGCCCCGTTCCTCCCCGGCAGCATCGGGTCTCTGTGACCCGATGAGGTGTCGCTCCTCTCCTTCCACTCGTTTTCTTCTTCTTCTTTGTCTTCTTCTCACCGTCTCTCTCATTACCTTCACACGGCCTCGTTCCTCCCAGTAAACACGGGGCCTCTTTGACCCGACGAGGCGTCGCTCCTCTCCTTCTACTCCTTCTTCTCCTTCTACTCCTTCTTCTTCTTCTTCTTCTTCTTCTTCTTCTTCTTCTTCTTCTCACCGTCTCTCTCATTACCTTCACGCGCCCTCGTTCCTCCCCGTCAGCATCGGGTCTCTGTGACCCGGCGCGGCGTCGCTCCTCTCTTTCCACTCCTTCTTCTTCTTCCTTTTCCTTTTCTTCTCCTTCTTCTCTTCACTGTCTCTCTCATTACCTTCACGCGGCCTCATTCCTCCCAGTAAACACGGGGCCTCTTTGACCCGACGAGGCGTCGCACCTCTCCTTCTACTCCTTCTACTACTTCTTCTCCTTCTACTCCTTCTTCTTCTTTGTCTTCTTCTCACTGTCTCTCTCATTACCTTCACACGGCCTCGTTCCTCCCAGTAAACACGAGGCCTCTTTGACCCGACGAGGCGTCGCTCCTCTCCTTCCACTCCTTCTTCTTCTTCCTTTTCCTTTTCTTCTCCTTCTTCTCTTCACCGTCTCTCTCATTACCTTCACGCGGCCTCGTTCCTCCCAGTAAACACGGGGCCTCTTTGACCCGACGAGGCGTCGCTCCTCTCCTTCCACTCCTTCTTCTTCTTCCTTTTCCTTTTCTTCTCCTTCTTCTCTTCACCGTCTCTCTTATTACCTTCACACACCCCTCGTTCCTCCCCCGTAAGCATCGGGTCTCTTTGACCCGACGAGACGTCGCTCCTCTCCTTCCCCTCATTCTTCTTCTGTTCACTATCTCTCTTATTACCTTCACACGGCCCCGTTCCTCCCCGGCAGCATCGGGTCTCTGTGACCCGATGAGGCGTCGCTCCTCTCCTTCCACTCGTTTTCTTCTTCTTCTTTGTCTTCTTCTCACCGTCTCTCTCATTACCTTCACACGGCCTCGTTCCTCCCAGTAAACATGGGGCCTCTTTGACCCGACGAGGCGTCGCTCCTCTCCTTCTACTCCTTCTTCTCCTTCTACTCCTTCTTCTTCTTCTTCTTCTTCTTCTTCTTCTCACCGTCTCTCTCATTACCTTCACGCGCCCTCGTTCCTCCCCGTCAGCATCGGGTCTCTGTGACCCGGCGAGGCGTCGCTCCTCTCCTTCCACTCGTTTTTTCTTCTTCTTCTTTGTCTTCTTCTCACCGTCTCTCTCATTACCTTCACGCGTCCTCGTTCCTCCCCGTCAGCATCGGGTCTCTGTGACCCGGCGAGGCGTCGCTCCTCTCCTTCCACTCCTTCTTCTTCTTCCTTTTCCTTTTCTTCTCCTTCTTCTCTTCACCGTCTCTCTTATTACCTTCACGCACCCTCGTTCCTCCCAGTAAACACGGGGCCTCTTTGACCCGACGAGGCGTCGCACCTCTCCTTCTACTCCTTCTACTCCTTCTACTCCTTCTTCTTCTTCTTCTTCTTCTTTGTCTTCTTCTCACTGTCTCTCTCAATACCTTCACGCACCCTCGTTCCTCCCAGTAAACACAGGGCCTCTTTGACCCGATGAGGCGTCGCTCCTCTCCTTCCACTCCTTCTTCTTCTTCCTTTTCCTTTTCTTCTCCTTCTTCTCTTCACCGTCTCTCTTATTACCTTCACGCACCCTCGTTCCTCCCAGTAAACACGGGGCCTCTTTGACCCGACGAGGCGTCGCACCTCTCCTTCTACTCCTTCTTCTCCTTCTACTCCTTCTTCTTCTTCTTCTTGTTTGTCTTCTTTTCAGTGTCTCTCTCATTACCTTAACACGGCCTCGTTCCTCCCAATAAACACAGGGCCTCTTTGACCCGACGAGGCGTCGCTCCTCTCCTTCCACTCCTTCTTCTTCTTCCTTTTCCTTTTCTTCTCCTTCTTCTCTTCACCGTCTCTCTTATTACCTTCACGCACCCTCGTTCCTCCCAGTAAACACGGGGCCTCTTTGACCCGACGAGGCGTCGCACCTCTCCTTCTACTCCTTCTACTCCTTCTACTCCTTTTTCTCCTTCTACTCCTTCTACTCCTTCTTCTTCTTTGTCTTCTTCTCACTGTCTCTCTCATTACCTTCACACGGCCTCGTTCCTCCCAGTAAACACGGGGCCTCTTTGACCCGACGAGGCGTCGCTCCTCTCCTTCCACTCCTTCTTCTTCTTCCTTTTCCTTTTCTTCTCCCCCTTCTCTTCACCGTCTCTCTTATTACCTTCACGCACCCTCGTTCCTCCCCCGTAAGCATCGGGTCTCTTTGACCCAACGAGACGTTGCTCCTCTCCTTCCCCTCATTCTTCTTCTGTTCACTATCTCTCTTATTACCTTCACACGGCCCCGTTCCTCCCCGGCAGTATCGGGCCTCTGTGACCCAACGAGGCGTCGCTCCTCTCCTTCCACTCGTTTTCTTCTTCTTCTTTGTCTTCTTCTCACCGTCTCTCTCATTACCTTCACACGGCCTCGTTCCTCCCAGTAAACACGGGGCCTCTTTGACCCGACGAGGCGTCGCTCCTCTCCTTCTACTACTTCTTCTTCTTCTTCTTCTTCTTCTTCTCACCGTCTCTCTCATTACCTTCACGCGCCCTCGTTCCTCCCCGTCAGCATCGGGTCTCTGTGACCCGGCGAGGCGTCGCTCCTCTCCTTCTACTCCTTCTTCTCCTTCTACTCCTTCTTCTTCTTCTTCTTCTTCTTCTTCTTCTTCTCACCGTCTCTCTCATTACCTTCACGCGCCCTCGTTCCTCCCCGTCAGCATCGGGTCTCTGTGACCCGGCGAGGCGTCGCTCCTCTCCTTCCATTCCTTCTTCTTCTTCCTTTTCCTTTTCTTCTCCGTCTTCTCTTCACCGTCTCTCTTATTACCTTCACGCACCCTCGTTCCTCCCAGTAAACACGGGGCCTCTTTGACCCGACGAGGCGTCGCACCTCTCCTTCTACTCCTTCTACTCCTTCTTCTCCTTCTACTCCTTCTTCTTCTTTGTCTTCTTCTCACTGTCTCTCTCATTACCTTCACACGGCCTTGTTCCTCCCAGTAAACACGGGGCCTCTTTGACCCGACGAGGCGTCGCTCCTCTCCTTCCACTCCTTCTTCTTCTTCCTTTTCCTTTTCTTCTCCTTCTTCTCTTCACCGTCTCTCTTATTACCTTCACGCACCCTCGTTCCTCCCAGTAAACACGGGGCCTCTTTGACCCGACGAGGCGTCGCTCCTCTCCTTCCACTCCTTCTTCTTCTTCCTTTTCCTTTTCTTCTCCTTCTTCTCTTCACCGTCTCTCTTATTACCTTCACACACCCTTGTTCCTCCCCCCGTAAGCATCGGGTCTCTTTGACCCGACGAGACGTCGCTCCTCTCCTTCCCCTCATTCTTCTTCTGTTCACTATCTCTCTTATTACCTTCACACGGCCCCGTTCCTCCCCGGCAGCATCGGGTCTCTGTGACCCGATGAGCGTCGCTCCTCTCCTTCCACTCGTTTTCTTCTTCTTCTTTGTCTTCTTCTCACCGTCTCTCTCATTACCTTCACACGGCCTCGTTCCTCCCAGTAAACACGGGGCCTCTTTGACCCGACGAGGCGTCGCTCCTCTCCTTCTACTCCTTCTTCTCTTTCTACTCCTTCTTCTTCTTCTTCTTCTTCTTCTTCTTCTTCTTCTTCTCACCGTCTCTCTCATTACCTTCACGCGCCCTCGTTCCTCCCCGTCAGCATCGGGTCTCTGTGACCCGGCGCGGCGTCGCTCCTCTCCTTCCACTCCTTCTACTCCTTCTTCTCCTTCTACTTCTTCTTCTTCTTCTTCTTCTTCTTCTTCTTCTCACCGTCTCTCTCATTACCTTCACGCGCCCTCGTTCCTCCCCGTCAGCATCGGGTCTCTGTGACCCGGCGAGGCGTCGCTCCTCTCCTTCTACTCCTTCTTCTCCTTCTACTCCTTCTTCTTCTTCTTCTTCTTCTTCTTCTTCTTCTCACCGTCTCTCTCATTACCTTCACGCGCCCTCGTTCCTCCCCGTCAGCATCGGGTCTCTGTGACCCGGCGAGGCGTCGCTCCTCTCCTTCCACTCCTTCTTCTTCTTCCTTTTCCTTTTCTTCTCCTTCTTCTCTTCACTGTCTCTCTCATTACCTTCACGCGGCCTCATTCCTCCCAGTAAACACGGGGCCTCTTTGACCCGACGAGGCGTCGCACCTCTCCTTTTACTCCTTCTACTCCTTCTTCTCCTTCTACTCCTTCTTCTTCTTTGTCTTCTTCTCACTGTCTCTCTCATTACCTTCACACGGCCTCGTTCCTCCCAGTAAACACGGGGCCTCTTTGACCCGACGAGGCGTCGCTCCTCTCCTTCCACTCCTTCTTCTTCTTCCTTTTCCTTTTCTTCTCCTTCTTCTCTTCACCGTCTCTCTTATTACCTTCACGCACCCTCGTTCCTCCCAGTAAATACGGGGCCTCTTTGACCCGACGAGGCGTCGCACCTCTCCTTCTACTCCTTCTACTCCTTATTCTCCTTCTACTCCTTCTTCTTCTTTGTCTTCTTCTCACTGTCTCTCTCACTACCTTCACACGGCCTCGTTCCTCCCAGTAAACACGGGGCCTCTTTGACCCGACGAGGCGTCGCTCCTCTCCTTCCACTCCTTCTTCTTCTTCCTTTTCCTTTTCTTCTCCTTCTTCTCTTCACCGTCTCTCTTATTACCTTCACACACCCTCGTTCCTCCCCCCGTAAGCATCGGGTCTCTTTGACCCGACGAGACGTCGCTCCTCTCCTTCCCCTCATTCTTCTTCTGTTCACTATCTCTCTTATTACCTTCACACGGCCCCGTTCCTCCCCGGCAGCATCGGGTCTCTGTGACCCGATGAGGTGTCGCTCCTCTCCTTCCACTCGTTTTCTTCTTCTTCTTTGTCTTCTTCTCACCGTCTCTCTCATTACCTTCACACGGCCTCGTTCCTCCCAGTAAACACGGGGCCTCTTTGACCCGACGAGGCGTCGCTCCTCTCCTTCTACTCCTTCTTCTCCTTCTACTCCTTCTTCTTCTTCTTCTTCTTCTTCTTCTTCTTCTTCTTCTTCTTCTTCTCACCGTCTCTCTCATTACCTTCACGCGCCCTCGTTCCTCCCCGTCAGCATCGGGTCTCTGTGACCCGGCGAGGCGTCGCTCCTCTCTTTCCACTCCTTCTTCTTCTTCCTTTTCCTTTTCTTCTCCTTCTTCTCTTCACTGTCTCTCTCATTACCTTCACGCGGCCTCATTCCTCCCAGTAAACACGGGGCCTCTTTGACCCGACGAGGCGTCGCACCTCTCCTTCTACTCCTTCTACTACTTCTTCTCCTTCTACTCCTTCTTCTTCTTTGTCTTCTTCTCACTGTCTCTCTCATTACCTTCACACGGCCTCGTTCCTCCCAGTAAACACGAGGCCTCTTTGACCCGACGAGGCGTCGCTCCTCTCCTTCCACTCCTTCTTCTTCTTCCTTTTCCTTTTCTTCTCCTTCTTCTCTTCACCGTCTCTCTCATTACCTTCACGCGGCCTCGTTCCTCCCAGTAAACACGGGGCCTCTTTGACCCGACGAGGCGTCGCTCCTCTCCTTCCACTCCTTCTTCTTCTTCCTTTTCCTTTTCTTCTCCTTCTTCTCTTCACCGTCTCTCTTATTACCTTCACACACCCTCGTTCCTCCCCCCGTAAGCATCGGGTCTCTTTGACCCGACGAGACGTCGCTCCTCTCCTTCCCCTCATTCTTCTTCTGTTCACTATCTCTCTTATTACCTTCACACGGCCCCGTTCCTCCCCGGCAGCATCGGGTCTCTGTGACCCGATGAGGCGTCGCTCCTCTCCTTCCACTCGTTTTCTTCTTCTTCTTTGTCTTCTTCTCACCGTCTCTCTCATTACCTTCACACGGCCTCGTTCCTCCCAGTAAACATGGGGCCTCTTTGACCCGACGAGGCGTCGCTCCTCTCCTTCTACTCCTTCTTCTCCTTCTACTCCTCTTCTTCTTCTTCTTCTTCTTCTTCTTCTTCTCACTGTCTCTCTCATTACCTTCACGCGCCCTCGTTCCTCCCCGTCAGCATCGGGTCTCTGTGACCCGGCGAGGCGTCGCTCCTCTCCTTCCACTCGTTTTCTTCTTCTTCTTTGTCTTCTTCTCACCGTCTCTCTCATTACCTTCACGCGTCCTCGTTCCTCCCCGTCAGCATCGGGTCTCTGTGACCCGGCGAGGCGTCGCTCCTCTCCTTCCACTCCTTCTTCTTCTTCCTTTTCCTTTTCTTCTCCTTCTTCTCTTCACCGTCTCTCTTATTACCTTCACGCACCCTCGTTCCTCCCAGTAAACACGGGGCCTCTTTGACCCGACGAGGCGTCGCTCCTCTCCTTCTACTACTTCTTCTTCTTCTTCTTCTTCTTCTTCTCACCGTCTCTCTCATTACCTTCACGCGCCCTCGTTCCTCCACGTCAGCATCGGGTCTCTGTGACCCGGCGAGGCGTCGCTCCTCTCCTTCTACTCCTTCTTCTCCTTCTACTCCTTCTTCTTCTTCTTCTTCTTCTTCTTCTCACCGTCTCTCTCATTACCTTCACGCGCCCTCGTTCCTCCCCGTCAGCATCGGGTCTCTGTGACCCGGCGCGAGGCGTCGCTCCTCTCCTTCCATTCCTTCTTCTTCTTCCTTTTCCTTTTCTTCTCCTTCTTCTCTTCACCGTCTCTCTTATTACCTTCACGCACCCTCGTTCCTCCCAGTAAACACGGGGCCTCTTTGACCCGACGAGGCGTCGCACCTCTCCTTCTACTCCTTCTACTACTTCTTCTCCTTCTACTCCTTCTTCTTCTTTGTCTTCTTCTCACTGTCTCTCTCATTACCTTCACACGGCCTCGTTCCTCCCAGTAAACACGAGGCCTCTTTGACTCGACGAGGCGTCGCTCCTCTCCTTCCACTCCTTCTTCTTCTTCCTTTTCCTTTTCTTCTCCTTCTTCTCTTCACCGTCTCTCTCATTACCTTCACGCGGCCTCGTTCCTCCCAGTAAACACGGGGCCTCTTTGACCCGACGAGGCGTCGCTCCTCTCCTTCCACTCCTTCTTCTTCTTCCTTTTCCTTTTCTTCTCCTTCTTCTCTTCACCGTCTCTCTTATTACCTTCACACACCCTCGTTCCTCCCCCCGTAAGCATCGGGTCTCTTTGACCCGACGAGACGTCGCTCCTCTCCTTCCCCTCATTCTTCTTCTGTTCACTATCTCTCTTATTACCTTCACACGGCCCCCGTTCCTCCCCGGCAGCATCGGGTCTCTGTGACCCGATGAGGCGTCGCTCCTCTCCTTCCACTCGTTTTCTTCTTCTTCTTTGTCTTCTTCTCACCGTCTCTCTCATTACCTTCACACGGCCTCGTTCCTCCCAGTAAACATGGGGCCTCTTTGACCCGACGAGGCGTCGCTCCTCTCCTTCTACTCCTTCTTCTCCTTCTACTCCTTCTTCTTCTTCTTCTTCTTCTTCTTCTTCTCACCGTCTCTCTCATTACCTTCACGCGCCCTCGTTCCTCCCCGTCAGCATCGGGTCTCTGTGACCCGGCGAGGCGTCGCTCCTCTCCTTCCACTCCTTCTACTCCTTCTTCTCCTTCTACTTCTTCTTCTTCTTCTTCTTCTTCTTCTTCTTCTCACCGTCTCTCTCATTACCTTCACGCGCCCTCGTTCCTCCCCGTCAGCATCGGGTCTCTGTGACCCGGCGAGGCGTCGCTCCTCTCCTTCTACTCCTTCTTCTCCTTCTACTCCTTCTTCTTCTTCTTCTTCTTCTTCTTCTTCTTCTCACCGTCTCTCTCATTACCTTCACGCGCCCTCGTTCCTCCCCGTCAGCATCGGGTCTCTGTGACCCGGCGAGGCGTCGCTCCTCTCCTTCCACTCCTTCTTCTTCTTCCTTTTCCTTTTCTTCTCCTTCTTCTCTTCACTGTCTCTCTCATTACCTTCACGCGGCCTCATTCCTCCCAGTAAACACGGGGCCTCTTTGACCCGACGAGGCGTCGCACCTCTCCTTTTACTCCTTCTACTCCTTCTTCTCCTTCTACTCCTTCTTCTTCTTTGTCTTCTTCTCACTGTCTCTCTCATTACCTTCACACGGCCTCGTTCCTCCCAGTAAACACGGGGCCTCTTTGACCCGACGAGGCGTCGCTCCTCTCCTTCCACTCCTTCTTCTTCTTCCTTTTCCTTTTCTTCTCCTTCTTCTCTTCACCGTCTCTCTTATTACCTTCACGCACCCTCGTTCCTCCCAGTAAATACGGGGCCTCTTTGACCCGACGAGGCGTCGCACCTCTCCTTCTACTCCTTCTACTCCTTCTTCTCCTTCTACTCCTTCTTCTTCTTTGTCTTCTTCTCACTGTCTCTCTCATTACCTTCACACGGCCTCGTTCCTCCCAGTAAACACGGGGCCTCTTTGACGCGACGAGGCGTCGCTCCTCTCCTTCTACTCCTTCTTCTTCTTTGTCTTCTTCTCACTGTCTCTCTCATTACCTTCACAAGGCCTCGTTCCTCCCAGTAAACACGGGGCCTCTTTGACCCGACGAGGCGTCGCTCCTCTCCTTCCACTCCTTCTTCTTCTTCCTTTTCCTTTTCTTCTCCTTCTTCTCTTCACCGTCTCTCTTATTACCTTCACGCACCCTCGTTCCTCCCAGTAAACACGGGGCCTCTTTGACCCGACGAGGCGTCGCACCTCTCCTTCTACTCCTTCTTCTCCTTCTACTCCTTCTTCTCCTTCTACTCCTTCTTCTTCTTTGTCTTCTTCTCACTGTCTCTCTCATTACCTTCACACGGCCTCGTTCCTCCCAGTAAACACGGGGCCTCTTTGACCCGACGAGGCGTCGCTCCTCTCCTTCCACTCCTTCTTCTTCTTCCTTTTCCTTTTCTTCTCCTTCTTCTCTTCACCCTCTCTCTTATTACCTTCACGCACCCTCGTTCCTCCCCCCGTAAGCATCGGGTCTCTTTGACCCGACGAGACGTCGCTCCTCTCCTTCCCCTCATTCTTCTTCTGTTCACTATCTCTCTTATTACCTTCACACGGCCCCGTTCCTCCGCGGCAGCATCGGGCCTCTGTGACCCGACGAGGCGTCGCTCCTCTCCTTCCACTCGTTTTCTTCTTCTTCTTTGTCTTCTTCTCACCGTCTCTCTCATTACCTTCACGCGCCCTCGTTCCTCCCCGTCAGCATCGGGTCTCTGTGACCCGGCGAGGCGTCGCTCCTCTCCTTCCACTCCTTCTTCTTCTTCCTTTTCCTTTTCTTCTCCTTCTTCTCTTCACCGTCTCTCTTATTACCTTCACGCACCCTCGTTCCTCCCAGTAAACACGGGGCCTCTTTGACCCGACGAGGCGTCGCACCTCTCCTTCTACTCCTTCTACTCCTTCTACTCCTTCTTCTTCTTCTTCTTCTTCTTTGTCTTCTTCTCACTGTCTCTCTCAATACCTTCACATGGCCTCGTTCCTCCCAGTAAACACAGGGCCTCTTTGACCCGATGAGGCGTCGCTCCTCTCCTTCCACTCCTTCTTCTTCTTCCTTTTCCTTTTCTTCTCCTTCTTCTCTTCACCGTCTCTCTTATTACCTTCACGCACCCTCGTTCCTCCCCCCGTAAGCATCGGGTCTCTTTGACCCGACGAGACGTCGCTCCTCTCCTTCCCCTCATTCTTCTTCTGTTCACTATCTCTCTTATTACCTTCACACGGCCCCGTTCCTCCCCGGCAGTATCGGGCCTCTGTGACCCGATGAGGCGTCGCTCCTCTCCTTCCACTCGTTTCCTTCTTCTTCTTTGTCTTCTTCTCACCGTCTCTCTCATTACCTTCACACGGCCTCGTTCCTCCCAGTAAACACGGGGCCTCTTTGACCCGACGAGGCGTCGCTCCTCTCCTTCTACTCCTTCTTCTCCTTCTACTTCTTCTTCTTCTTCTTCTTCTTCTTCTTCTAACCGTCTCTCTCATTACCTTCACGCGCCCTCGTTCCTCCCCGTCAGCATCGGGTCTCTGTGACCCGATGAGGCGTACTCCTCTCCTTCCACTCGTTTTCTTCTTCTTCTTTGTCTTCTTCTCACCGTCTCTCTCATTACCTTCACACGGCCTCGTTCCTCCCAGTAAACACGGGGCCTCTTTGACCCGACGAGGCGTCGCTCCTCTCCTTCTACTCCTTCTTCTCTTTCTACTCCTTCTTCTTCTTCTTCTTCTTCTTCTTCTTCTTCTTCTTCTCACCGTCTCTCTCATTACCTTCACGCGCCCTCGTTCCTCCCCGTCAGCATCGGGTCTCTGTGACCCGGCGAGGCGTCGCTCCTCTCCTTCCACTCCTTCTACTCCTTCTTCTCCTTCTACTTCTTCTTCTTCTTCTTCTTCTTCTTCTTCTTCTCACCGTCTCTCTCATTGCCTTCACGCGCCCTCGTTCCTCCCCGTCAGCATCGGGTCTCTGTGACCCGGCGAGGCGTCGCTCCTCTCCTTCTACTCCTTCTTCTCCTTCTACTCCTTCTTCTTCTTCTTCTTCTTCTTCTTCTTCTTCTCACCGTCTCTCTCATTACCTTCACGCGCCCTCGTTCCTCCCCGTCAGCATCGGGTCTCTGTGACCCGGCGAGGCGTCGCTCCTCTCCTTCCACTCCTTCTTCTTCTTCCTTTTCCTTTTCTTCTCCTTCTTCTCTTCACTGTCTCTCTCATTACCTTCACGCGGCCTCATTCCTCCCAGTAAACACGGGGCCTCTTTGACCCGACGAGGCGTCGCACCTCTCCTTTTACTCCTTCTACTCCTTCTTCTCCTTCTACTCCTTCTTCTTCTTTGTCTTCTTCTCACTGTCTCTCTCATTACCTTCACACGGCCTCGTTCCTCCCAGTAAACACGGGGCCTCTTTGACCCGACGAGGCGTCGCTCCTCTCCTTCCACTCCTTCTTCTTCTTCCTTTTCCTTTTCTTCTCCTTCTTCTCTTCACCGTCTCTCTTATTACCTTCACGCACCCTCGTTCCTCCCAGTAAATACGGGGCCTCTTTGACCCGACGAGGCGTCGCACCTCTCCTTCTACTCCTTCTACTCCTTCTTCTCCTTCTACTCCTTCTTCTTCTTTGTCTTCTTCTCACTGTCTCTCTCATTACCTTCACACGGCCTCGTTCCTCCCAGTAAACACGGGGCCTCTTTGACTATGACGAGGCGTCGCTCCTCTCCTTCTACTCCTTCTTCTTCTTTGTCTTCTTCTCACTGTCTCTCTCATTACCTTCACAAGGCCTCGTTCCTCCCAGTAAACACGGGGCCTCTTTGACCCGACGAGGCGTCGCTCCTCTCCTTCCACTCCTTCTTCTTCTTCCTTTTCCTTTTCTTCTCCTTCTTCTCTTCACCGTCTCTCTTATTACCTTCACGCACCCTCGTTCCTCCCAGTAAACACGGGGCCTCTTTGACCCGACGAGGCGTCGCACCTCTCCTTCTACTCCTTCTTCTCCTTCTACTCCTTCTTCTCCTTCTACTCCTTCTTCTTCTTTGTCTTCTTCTCACTGTCTCTCTCATTACCTTCACACGGCCTCGTTCCTCCCAGTAAACACGGGGCCTCTTTGACCCGACGAGGCGTCGCTCCTCTCCTTCCACTCCTTCTTCTTCTTCCTTTTCCTTTTCTTCTCCTTCTTCTCTTCACCCTCTCTCTTATTACCTTCACGCACCCTCGTTCCTCCCCCGTAAGCATCGGGTCTCTTTGACCCGACGAGGCGTCGCTCCTCTCCTTCCCCTCATTCTTCTTCTGTTCACTATCTCTCTTATTACCTTCACACGGCCCCGTTCCTCCGCGGCAGCATCGGGCCTCTGTGACCCGACGAGGCGTCGCTCCTCTCCTTCCACTCGTTTTCTTCTTCTTCTTTGTCTTCTTCTCACCGTCTCTCTCATTACCTTCACGCGCCCTCGTTCCTCCCCGTCAGCATCGGGTCTCTGTGACCCGACGCGGCGTCGCTCCTCTCCTTCCACTCCTTCTTCTTCTTCCTTTTCCTTTTCTTCTCCTTCTTCTCTTCACCGTCTCTCTTATTACCTTCACGCACCCTCGTTCCTCCCAGTAAACACGGGGCCTCTTTGACCCGACGAGGCGTCGCACCTCTCCTTCTACTCCTTCTACTCCTTCTACTCCTTCTTCTTCTTCTTCTTCTTCTTTGTCTTCTTCTCACTGTCTCTCTCAATACCTTCACACGGCCTCGTTCCTCCCAGTAAACACAGGGCCTCTTTGACCCGATGAGGCGTCGCTCCTCTCCTTCCACTCCTTCTTCTTCTTCCTTTTCTTTTTCTTCTCCCCCTTCTCTTCACCGTCTCTCTTATTACCTTCACGCACCCTCGTTCCTCCCCCGTAAGCATCGGGTCTCTTTGACCCGACGAAACGTTGCTCCTCTCCTTCCCCTCATTCTTCTTCTGTTCACTATCTCTCTTATTACCTTCACACGGCCCCGTTCCTCCCCGGCAGTATCGGGCCTCTGTGACCCAACGAGGCGTCGCTCCTCTCCTTCCACTCGTTTTCTTCTTCTTCTTTGTCTTCTTCTCACCGTCTCTCTCATTACCTTCACACGGTCTCGTTCCTCCCAGTAAACACGGGGCCTCTTTGACCCGACGAGGCGTCGCTCCTCTCCTTCTACTCCTTCTTCTCCTTCTACTTCTTCTTCTTCTTCTTCTTCTTCTTCTCACCGTCTCTCTCATTACCTTCACGCGCCCTCGTTCCTCCCCGTCAGCATCGGATCTCTGTGACCCGGCGAGGCGTCGCTCTCCTCTCCTTCCACTCCTTCTACTCCTTCTTCTCCTTCTACTTCTTCTTCTTCTTCTTCTTCTTCTTCTTCTTCTCACCGTCTCTCTCATTACCTTCACGCGCCCTCGTTCCTCCCCGTCAGCATCGGGTCTCTGTGACCCGGCGAGGCGTCGCTCCCTCTCCTTCTACTCCTTCTTCTCCTTCTACTCCTTCTTCTTCTTCTTCTTCTTCTTCTTCTTCTTCTTCTCACCGTCTCTCTCATTACCTTCACGCGCCCTCGTTCCTCCCCGTCAGCATCGGGTCTCTGTGACCCGGCGAGGCGTCGCTCCTCTCCTTCCACTCCTTCTACTCCTTCTTCTCCTTCTACTTCTTCTTCTTCTTCTTCTTCTTCTTCTTCTTCTTCTCACCGTCTCTCTCATTACCTTCACGCGCCCTCGTTCCTCCCCGTCAGCATCGGGTCTCTGTGACCCGGCGAGGCGTCGCTCCTCTCCTTCTACTCCTTCTTCTCCTTCTACTCCTTCTTCTTCTTCTTCTTCTTCTTCTTCTTCTTCTTCTCACCGTCTCTCTCATTACCTTCACGCGCCCTCGTTCCTCCCCGTCAGCATCGGGTCTCTGTGACCCGGCGAGGCGTCGCTCCTCTCCTTCCACTCCTTCTTCTTCTTCCTTTTCCTTTTCTTCTCCTTCTTCTCTTCACTGTCTCTCTCATTACCTTCACGCGGCCTCATTCCTCCCAGTAAACACGGGGCCTCTTTGACCCGACAAGGCGTCGCACCTCTCCTTCTACTCCTTCTACTCCTTCTTCTCCTTCTACTCCTTCTTCTTCTTTGTCTTCTTCTCACTGTCTCTCTCATTACCTTCACACGGCCTCGTTCCTCCCAGTAAACACGGGGCCTCTTTGACCCGACGAGGCGTCGCTCCTCTCCTTCCACTCCTTCTTCTTCTTCCTTTTCCTTTTCTTCTCCTTCTTCTCTTCACCCTCTCTCTTATTACCTTCACGCACCCTCGTTCCTCCCCCGTAAGCATCGGGTCTCTTTGACCCGACGAGACGTCGCTCCTCTCCTTCCCCTCATTCTTCTTCTGTTCACTATCTCTCTTATTACCTTCACACGGCCCCGTTCCTCCGCGGCAGCATCGGGCCTCTGTGACCCGACGAGGCGTCGCTCCTCTCCTTCCACTCGTTTTCTTCTTCTTCTTTGTCTTCTTCTCACCGTCTCTCTCATTACCTTCACGCGCCCTCGTTCCTCCCCGTCAGCATCGGGTCTCTGTGACCCGGCGAGGCGTCGCTCCTCTCCTTCCACTCCTTCTTCTTCTTCCTTTTCCTTTTCTTCTCCTTCTTCTCTTCACCGTCTCTCTTATTACCTTCACGCACCCTCGTTCCTCCCAGTAAACACGGGGCCTCTTTGACCCGACGAGGCGTCGCACCTCTCCTTCTACTCCTTCTACTCCTTCTACTCCTTCTTCTTCTTCTTCTTCTTCTTTGTCTTCTTCTCACTGTCTCTCTCAATACCTTCACATGGCCTCGTTCCTCCCAGTAAACACAGGGCCTCTTTGACCCGATGAGGCGTCGCTCCTCTCCTTCCACTCCTTCTTCTTCTTCCTTTTCTTTTTCTTCTCCCCCTTCTCTTCACCGTCTCTCTTATTACCTTCACGCACCCTCGTTCCTCCCCCGTAAGCATCGGGTCTCTTTGACCCGACGAGACCTTCTGCTCCTCTCTCCTTCCCCTCATTCTTCTTCTGTTCACTATCTCTCTTATTACCTTCACACGGCCCCGTTCCTCCCCGGCAGTATCGGGCCTCTGTGACCCAACGAGGCGTCGCTCCTCTCCTTCCACTCGTTTTCTTCTTCTTCTTTGTCTTCTTCTCACCGTCTCTCTCATTACCTTCACACGGCCTCGTTCCTCCCAGTAAACACGGGGCCTCTTTGACCCGACGAGGCGTCGCTCCTCTCCTTCTACTCCTTCTTCTCCTTCTACTTCTTTTCTTCTTCTTCTTCTTCTTCTTCTCACCGTCTCTCTCATTACCTTCACGCGCCCTCGTTCCTCCCCGTCAGCATCGGGTCTCTGTGACCCGATGAGGCGTCGCTCCTCTCCTTCCACTCGTTTTCTTCTTCTTCTTTGTCTTCTTCTCACCGTCTCTCTCATTACCTTCACACGGCCTCGTTCCTCCCAGTAAACACGGGGCCTCTTTGACCCGACGAGGCGTCGCTCCTCTCCTTCTACTCCTTCTTCTCTTTCTACTCTTCTTCTTCTTCTTCTTCTTCTTCTTCTTCTTCT
The DNA here is from genome assembly GCA_946959425.1 of Argyrosomus regius. Lineage (NCBI taxonomy): Eukaryota > Metazoa > Chordata > Actinopteri > Sciaenidae > Argyrosomus > Argyrosomus regius. Next base: position 54,745 of record CAMPSB010000211.1, read on the forward strand.
TCTTCTTCTCACCGTCTCTCTCATTACCTTCACGCGCCCTCGTTCCTCCCCGTCAGCATCGGGTCTCTGTGACCCGGCGAGGTGTCGCTCCTCTCCTTCCACTCCTTCTACTCCTTCTTCTCCTTCTACTTCTTCTTCTTCTTCTTCTTCTTCTTCTTCTTCTCACCGTCTCTCTCATTACCTTCACGCGCCCTCGTTCCTCCCCGTCAGCATCGGGTCTCTGTGACCCGGCGAGGCGTCGCTCCTCTCCTTCTACTCCTTCTTCTCCTTCTACTCCTTCTTCTTCTTCTTCTTCTTCTTCTTCTTCTTCTCACCGTCTCTCTCATTACCTTCACGCGCCCTCGTTCCTCCCCGACAGCATCGGGTCTCTGTGACCCGATGAGGCGTCGCTCCTCTCCTTCCACTCCTTCTTCTTCTTCTTTTTCCTTTTCTTCTCCTTCTTCTCTTCATCGTCTCTCTCATTACCTTCACGCGGCCTCATTCCTCCCAGTAAACACGGGGCCTCTTTGACCCGACGAGGCGTCGCACCTCTCCTTCTATTCCTTCTACTCCTTCTTCTCCTTCTACTCCTTCTTCTTCTTTGTCTTCTTCTCACTGTCTCTCTCATTACCTTCACACGGCCTCGTTCCTCCCAGTAAACACGGGGCCTCTTTGACCCGACGAGGCGTCGCTCCTCTCCTTCCACTCCTTCTTCTTCTTCCTTTTCCTTTTCTTCTCCTTCTTCTCTTCACCGTCTCTCTTATTACCTTCACGCACCCTCGTTCCTCCCAGTAAATACGGGGCCTCTTTGACCCGACGAGGCGTCGCACCTCTCCTTCTACTCCTTCTACTCCTTCTTCTCCTTCTACTCCTTCTTCTTCTTTGTCTTCTTCTCACTGTCTCTCTCATTACCTTCACACGGCCTCGTTCCTCCCAGTAAACACGGGGCCTCTTTGACCCGACGAGGCGTCGCTCCTCTCCTTCCACTCGTCTTCTTCTTCTTCTTTGTCTTCTTCTCACCGTCTCTCTCATTACCTTCACAAGGCCTCGTTCCTCCCAGTAAACACGGGGCCTCTTTGACCCGACGAGGCGTCGCTCCTCTCCTTCCACTCCTTCTTCTTCTTCCTTTTCCTTTTCTTCTCCTTCTTCTCTTCACCGTCTCTCTTATTACCTTCACGCACCCTCGTTCCTCCCAGTAAACACGGGGCCTCTTTGACCCGACGAGGCGTCGCACCTCTCCTTCTACTCCTTCTTCTCCTTCTACTCCTTCTTCTCCTTCTACTCCTTCTTCTTCTTTGTCTTCTTCTCACTGTCTCTCTCATTACCTTCACACGGCCTCGTTCCTCCCAGTAAACACGGGGCCTCTTTGACCCGACGAGGCGTCGCTCCTCTCCTTCCACTCCTTCTTCTTCTTCCTTTTCCTTTTCTTCTCCTTCTTCTCTTCACCGTCTCTCTTATTACCTTCACACACCCTCGTTCCTCCCCCCGTAAGCATCGGGTCTCTTTGACCCGACGAGGCGTCGCTCCTCTCCTTCCCCTCATTCTTCTTCTGTTCACTATCTCTCTTATTACCTTCACACGGCCCCGTTCCTCCCCGGCAGCATCGGGTCTCTGTGACCCGATGAGGCGTCGCTCCTCTCCTTCCACTCGTTTTCTTCTTCTTCTTTGTCTTCTTCTCACCGTCTCTCTCATTACCTTCACACGGCCTCGTTCCTCCCAGTAAACACGGGGCCTCTTTGACCCGACGAGGCGTCGCTCCTCTCCTTCTACTCCTTCTTCTCCTTCTACTCCTTCTTCTTCTTCTTCTTCTTCTTCTTCTTCTTCTTCTTCTTCTCACCGTCTCTCTCATTACCTTCACGCGCCCTCGTTCCTCCCCCGTAAGCATCGGGTCTCTGTGACCCGGCGAGGCGTCGCTCCTCTCCTTCCACTCGTTTTCTTCTCCTTCTTTGTCTTCTTCTCACCGTCTCTCTCATTACCTTCACGCGCCCCTCGTTCCTCCCCGTCAGCATCGGGTCTCTGTGACCCGGCGAGGCGTCGCTCCTCTCCTTCTACTCCTTCTTCTCCTTCTACTCCTTCTTCTTCTTCTTCTTCTTCTTCTTCTTCTTCTTCTTCTCACCGTCTCTCTCATTACCTTCACGCGCCCTCGTTCCTCCCCGTCAGCATCGGGTCTCTGTAACCCGGCGAGGCGTCGCTCCTCTCCTTCCACTCCTTCTTCTTCTTCCTTTTCCTTTTCTTCTCCTTCTTCTCTTCACTGTCTCTCTCATTACCTTCACGCGGCCTCATTCCTCCCAGTAAACACGGGGCCTCTTTGACCCGACGAGGCGTCGCACCTCTCCTTCTACTCCTTCTACTCCTTCTTCTCCTTCTACTCCTTCTTCTTCTTTGTCTTCTTCTCACTGTCTCTCTCATTACCTTCACCACGGCCTCGTTCCTCCCAGTAAACACGGGGCCTCTTTGACCCGACGAGGCGTCGCTCCTCTCCTTCCACTCCTTCTTCTTCTTCCTTTTCCTTTTCTTCTCCTTCTTCTCTTCACCGTCTCTCTCATTACCTTCACGCGGCCTCGTTCCTCCCAGTAAACACGGGGCCTCTTTGACCCGACGAGGCGTCGCACCTCTCCTTCTACTCCTTCTACTCCTTATTCTCCTTCTACTCCTTCTTCTTCTTTGTCTTCTTCTCACTGTCTCTCTCACTACCTTCACACGGCCTCGTTCCTCCCAGTAAACACGGGGCCTCTTTGACCCGACGAGGCGTCGCTCCTCTCCTTCCACTCCTTCTTCTTCTTCCTTTTCCTTTTCTTCTCCTTCTTCTCTTCACCGTCTCTCTTATTACCTTCACACACCCTCGTTCCTCCCCCCGTAAGCATCGGGTCTCTTTGACCCGACGAGACGTCGCTCCTCTCCTTCCCCTCATTCTTCTTCTGTTCACTATCTCTCTTATTACCTTCACACGGCCCCGTTCCTCCCCGGCAGCATCGGGTCTCTGTGACCCGATGAGGTGTCGCTCCTCTCCTTCCACTCGTTTTCTTCTTCTTCTTTGTCTTCTTCTCACCGTCTCTCTCATTACCTTCACACGGCCTCGTTCCTCCCAGTAAACACGGGGCCTCTTTGACCCGACGAGGCGTCGCTCCTCTCCTTCTACTCCTTCTTCTCCTTCTACTCCTTCTTCTTCTTCTTCTTGTTTGTCTTCTTTTCAGTGTCTCTCTCATTACCTTAACACGGCCTCGTTCCTCCCAATAAACACAGGGCCTCTTTGACCCGACGAGGCGTCGCTCCTCTCCTTCCACTCCTTCTTCTTCTTCCTTTTCCTTTTCTTCTCCTTCTTCTCTTCACCGTCTCTCTTATTACCTTCACGCACCCTCGTTCCTCCCAGTAAACACGGGGCCTCTTTGACCCGACGAGGCGTCGCACCTCTCCTTCTACTCCTTCCTCTCCTTTTCTCCTTCTACTCCTTCTACTCCTTCTTCTTCTTTGTCTTCTTCTCACTGTCTCTCTCATTACCTTCACACGGCCTCGTTCCTCCCAGTAAACACGGGGCCTCTTTGACCCGACGAGGCGTCGCTCCTCTCCTTCCACTCCTTCTTCTTCTTCCTTTTCCTTTTCTTCTCCCCCTTCTCTTCACCGTCTCTCTTATTACCTTCACGCACCCTCGTTCCTCCCCCGTAAGCATCGGGTCTCTTTGACCCAACGAGGCGTTGCTCCTCTCCTTCCCCTCATTCTTCTTCTGTTCACTATCTCTCTTATTACCTTCACACGGCCCCGTTCCTCCCCGGCAGTATCGGGCCTCTGTGACCCAACGAGGCGTCGCTCCTCTCCTTCCACTCGTTTTCTTCTTCTTCTTTGTCTTCTTCTCACCGTCTCTCTCATTACCTTCACACGGCCTCGTTCCTCCCAGTAAACACGGGGCCTCTTTGACCCGACGAGGCGTCGCTCCTCTCCTTCTACTACTTCTTCTTCTTCTTCTTCTTCTTCTTCTCACCGTCTCTCTCATTACCTTCACGCGCCCTCGTTCCTCCCCGTCAGCATCGGGTCTCTGTGACCCGGCGAGGCGTCGCTCCTCTCCTTCTACTCCTTCTTCTCCTTCTACTCCTTCTTCTTCTTCTTCTTCTTCTTCTTCTTCTTCTCACCGTCTCTCTCATTACCTTCACGCGCCCTCGTTCCTCCCCGTCAGCATCGGGTCTCTGTGACCCGGCGAGGCGTCGCTCCTCTCCTTCCATTCCTTCTTCTTCTTCCTTTTCCTTTTCTTCTCCTTCTTCTCTTCACCGTCTCTCTTATTACCTTCACGCACCCTCGTTCCTCCCAGTAAACACGGGGCCTCTTTGACCCGACGAGGCGTCGCACCTCTCCTTCTACTCCTTCTACTCCTTCTTCTCCTTCTACTCCTTCTTCTTCTTTGTCTTCTTCTCACTGTCTCTCTCATTACCTTCACACGGCCTTGTTCCTCCCAGTAAACACGGGGCCTCTTTGACCCGACGAGGCGTCGCTCCTCTCCTTCCACTCCTTCTTCTTCTTCCTTTTCCTTTTCTTCTCCTTCTTCTCTTCACCGTCTCTCTTATTACCTTCACGCACCCTCGTTCCTCCCAGTAAACACGGGGCCTCTTTGACCCGACGAGGCGTCGCTCCTCTCCTTCCACTCCTTCTTCTTCTTCCTTTTCCTTTTCTTCTCCTTCTTCTCTTCACCGTCTCTCTTATTACCTTCACACACCCTTGTTCCTCCCCCGTAAGCATCGGGTCTCTTTGACCCGACGAGACGTCGCTCCTCTCCTTCCCCTCATTCTTCTTCTGTTCACTATCTCTCTTATTACCTTCACACGGCCCCGTTCCTCCCCGGCAGCATCGGGTCTCTGTGACCCGATGAGGCGTCGCTCCTCTCCTTCCACTCGTTTTCTTCTTCTTCTTTGTCTTCTTCTCACCGTCTCTCTCATTACCTTCACACGGCCTCGTTCCTCCCAGTAAACACGGGGCCTCTTTGACCCGACGAGGCGTCGCTCCTCTCCTTCTACTCCTTCTTCTCTTTCTACTCCTTCTTCTTCTTCTTCTTCTTCTTCTTCTTCTTCTTCTTCTCACCGTCTCTCTCATTACCTTCACGCGCCCTCGTTCCTCCCCGTCAGCATCGGGTCTCTGTGACCCGGCGAGGCGTCGCTCCTCTCCTTCCACTCCTTCTACTCCTTCTTCTCCTTCTACTTCTTCTTCTTCTTCTTCTTCTTCTTCTTCTTCTCACCGTCTCTCTCATTACCTTCACGCGCCCTCGTTCCTCCCCGTCAGCATCGGGTCTCTGTGACCCGGCGAGGCGTCGCTCCTCTCCTTCTACTCCTTCTTCTCCTTCTACTCCTTCTTCTTCTTCTTCTTCTTCTTCTTCTTCTTCTCACCGTCTCTCTCATTACCTTCACGCGCCCTCGTTCCTCCCCGTCAGCATCGGGTCTCTGTGACCCGGCGAGGCGTCGCTCCTCTCCTTCCACTCCTTCTTCTTCTTCCTTTTCCTTTTCTTCTCCTTCTTCTCTTCACTGTCTCTCTCATTACCTTCACGCGGCCTCATTCCTCCCAGTAAACACGGGGCCTCTTTGACCCGACGAGGCGTCGCACCTCTCCTTTTACTCCTTCTACTCCTTCTTCTCCTTCTACTCCTTCTTCTTCTTTGTCTTCTTCTCACTGTCTCTCTCATTACCTTCACACGGCCTCGTTCCTCCCAGTAAACACGGGGCCTCTTTGACCCGACGAGGCGTCGCTCCTCTCCTTCCACTCCTTCTTCTTCTTCCTTTTCCTTTTCTTCTCCTTCTTCTCTTCACCGTCTCTCTTATTACCTTCACGCACCCTCGTTCCTCCCAGTAAATACGGGGCCTCTTTGACCCGACGAGGCGTCGCACCTCTCCTTCTACTCCTTCTACTCCTTATTCTCCTTCTACTCCTTCTTCTTCTTTGTCTTCTTCTCACTGTCTCTCTCACTACCTTCACACGGCCTCGTTCCTCCCAGTAAACACGGGGCCTCTTTGACCCGACGAGGCGTCGCCTCCTCTCCTTCCACTCCTTCTTCTTCTTCCTTTTCCTTTTCTTCTCCTTCTTCTCTTCACCGTCTCTCTTATTACCTTCACACACCCTCGTTCCTCCCCCGTAAGCATCGGGTCTCTTTGACCCGACGAGACGTCGCTCCTCTCCTTCCCCTCATTCTTCTTCTGTTCACTATCTCTCTTATTACCTTCACACGGCCCCGTTCCTCCCCGGCAGCATCGGGTCTCTGTGACCCGATGAGGTGTCGCTCCTCTCCTTCCACTCGTTTTCTTCTTCTTCTTTGTCTTCTTCTCACCGTCTCTCTCATTACCTTCACACGGCCTCGTTCCTCCCAGTAAACACGGGGCCTCTTTGACCCGACGAGGCGTCGCTCCTCTCCTTCTACTCCTTCTTCTCCTTCTACTCCTTCTTCTTCTTCTTCTTCTTCTTCTTCTTCTTCTTCTTCTTCTTCTTCTCACCGTCTCTCTCATTACCTTCACGCGCCCTCGTTCCTCCCCGTCAGCATCGGGTCTCTGTGACCCGGCGAGGCGTCGCTCCTCTCTTTCCACTCCTTCTTCTTCTTCCTTTTCCTTTTCTTCTCCTTCTTCTCTTCACTGTCTATCTCATTACCTTCACGCGGCCTCATTCCTCCCAGTAAACACGGGGCCTCTTTGACCCGACGAGGCGTCGCCCCTCTCCTTCTACTCCTTCTACTACTTCTTCTCCTTCTACTCCTTCTTCTTCTTTGTCTTCTTCTCACTGTCTCTCTCATTACCTTCACACGGCCTCGTTCCTCCCAGTAAACATCGAGGCCTCTTTGACCCGACGAGGCGTCGCCTCCTCTCCTTCCACTCCTTCTTCTTCTTCCTTTTCCTTTTCTTCTCCTTCTTCTCTTCACCGTCTCTCTCATTACCTTCACGCGGCCTCGTTCCTCCCAGTAAACACGGGGCCTCTTTGACCCGACGAGGCGTCGCTCCTCTCCTTCCACTCCTTCTTCTTCTTCCTTTTCCTTTTCTTCTCCTTCTTCTCTTCACCGTCTCTCTTATTACCTTCACACACCCTCGTTCCTCCCCCGTAAGCATCGGGTCTCTTTGACCCGACGAGACGTCGCTCCTCTCCTTCCCCTCATTCTTCTTCTGTTCACTATCTCTCTTATTACCTTCACACGGCCCCGTTCCTCCCCGGCAGCATCGGGTCTCTGTGACCCGATGAGGCGTCGCTCCTCTCCTTCCACTCGTTTTCTTCTTCTTCTTTGTCTTCTTCTCACCGTCTCTCTCATTACCTTCACACGGCCTCGTTCCTCCCAGTAAACATGGGGCCTCTTTGACCCGACGAGGCGTCGCTCCTCTCCTTCTACTCCTTCTTCTCCTTCTACTCCTTCTTCTTCTTCTTCTTCTTCTTCTTCTTCTCACTGTCTCTCTCATTACCTTCACGCGCCCTCGTTCCTCCCCGTCAGCATCGGGTCTCTGTGACCCGGCAGGCGTCGCTCCTCTCCTTCCACTCGTTTTCTTCTTCTTCTTTGTCTTCTTCTCACCGTCTCTCTCATTACCTTCACGCGTCCTCGTTCCTCCCCGTCAGCATCGGGTCTCTGTGACCGGCGAGGCGTCGCTCCTCTCCTTCCACTCCTTCTTCTTCTTCCTTTTCCTTTTCTTCTCCTTCTTCTCTTCACCGTCTCTCTTATTACCTTCACGCACCCTCGTTCCTCCCAGTAAACACGGGGCCTCTTTGACCCGACGAGGCGTCGCACCTCTCCTTCTACTCCTTCTACTCCTTCTACTCCTTCTTCTTCTTCTTCTTCTTCTTTGTCTTCTTCTCACTGTCTCTCTCAATACCTTCACGCACCCTCGTTCCTCCCAGTAAGCACAGGGCCTCTTTGACCCGATGAGGCGTCGCTCCTCTCCTTCCACTCCTTCTTCTTCTTCCTTTTCCTTTTCTTCTCCTTCTTCTCTTCACCGTCTCTCTTATTACCTTCACGCACCCTCGTTCCTCCCAGTAAACACGGGGCCTCTTTGACCCGACGAGGCGTCGCACCTCTCCTTCTACTCCTTCTTCTCCTTCTACTCCTTCTTCTTCTTCTTCTTGTTTGTCTTCTTTTCAGTGTCTCTCTCATTACCTTAACACGGCCTCGTTCCTCCCAATAAACACAGGGCCTCTTTGACCCGACGAGGCGTCGCTCCTCTCCTTCCACTCCTTCTTCTTCTTCCTTTTCCTTTTCTTCTCCTTCTTCTCTTCACCGTCTCTCTTATTACCTTCACGCACCCTCGTTCCTCCCAGTAAACACGGGGCCTCTTTGACCCGACGAGGCGTCGCACCTCTCCTTCTACTCCTTCTACTCCTTCTATCTTTTTCTCCTTCTACTCCTTCTACTCCTTCTTCTTCTTTGTCTTCTTCTCACTGTCTCTCTCATTACCTTCACATGGCCTCGTTCCTCCCAGTAAACACGGGGCCTCTTTGACCCGACGAGGCGTCGCTCCTCTCCTTCCACTCCTTCTTCTTCTTCCTTTTCCTTTTCTTCTCCTTCTTCTCTTCACCGTCTCTCTCATTACCTTCACGCGGCCTCGTTCCTCCCAGTAAACACGGGGCCTCTTTGACCGACGAGGCGTCGCTCCTCTCCTTCCACTCCTTCTTCTTCTTCCTTTTCCTTTTCTTCTCCTTCTTCTCTTCACCGTCTCTCTTATTACCTTCACACACCCTCGTTCCTCCCCCGTAAGCATCGGGTCTCTTTGACCCGACGAGACGTCGCTCCTCTCCTTCCCCTCATTCTTCTTCTGTTCACTATCTCTCTTATTACCTTCACACGGCCCCGTTCCTCCCCGGCAGCATCGGGTCTCTGTGACCCGATGAGGCGTCGCTCCTCTCCTTCCACTCGTTTTCTTCTTCTTCTTTGTCTTCTTCTCACCGTCTCTCTCATTACCTTCACACGGCCTCGTTCCTCCCAGTAAACATGGGGCCTCTTTGACCCGACGAGGCGTCGCTCCTCTCCTTCTACTCCTTCTTCTCCTTCTACTCCTTCTTCTTCTTCTTCTTCTTCTTCTTCTTCTCACTGTCTCTCTCATTACCTTCACGCGCCCTCGTTCCTCCCCGTCAGCATCGGGTCTCTGTGACCCGGGGGCGTCGCTCTCCTCTCCTTCCACTCGTTTTCTTCTTCTTCTTTGTCTTCTTCTCACCGTCTCTCTCATTACCTTCACGCGTCCTCGTTCCTCCCCGTCAGCATCGGGTCTCTGTGACCCGGCGAGGGTCGCCTCCTCTCCTTCCACTCCTTCTTCTTCTTCCTTTTCCTTTTCTTCTCCTTCTTCTCTTCACCGTCTCTCTTATTACCTTCACGCACCCTCGTTCCTCCCAGTAAACACGGGGCCTCTTTGACCCGACGAGGCGTCGCACCTCTCCTTCTACTCCTTCTTCTCCTTCTACTCCTTCTTCTTCTTCTTCTTCTTCTTTGTCTTCTTCTCACTGTCTCTCTCAATACCTTCACGCACCCTCGTTCCTCCCAGTAAACACAGGGCCTCTTTGACCCGATGAGGCGTCGCTCCTCTCCTTCCACTCCTTCTTCTTCTTCCTTTTCCTTTTCTTCTCCTTCTTCTCTTCACCGTCTCTCTTATTACCTTCACGCACCCTCGTTCCTCCCAGTAAACACGGGGCCTCTTTGACCCGACGAGGCGTCGCACCTCTCCTTCTACTCCTTCTTCTCCTTCTACTCCTTCTTCTTCTTCTTCTTGTTTGTCTTCTTTTCAGTGTCTCTCTCATTACCTTAACACGGCCTCGTTCCTCCCAATAAACACAGGGCCTCTTTGACCCGACGAGGCGTCGCTCCTCTCCTTCCACTCCTTCTTCTTCTTCCTTTTCCTTTTCTTCTCCTTCTTCTCTTCACCGTCTCTCTTATTACCTTCACGCACCCTCGTTCCTCCCAGTAAACACGGGGCCTCTTTGACCCGACGAGGCGTCGCACCTCTCCTTCTACTCCTTCTACTCCTTCTACTCCTTTTTCTCCTTCTACTCCTTCTACTCCTTCTTCTTCTTTGTCTTCTTCTCACTGTCTCTCTCATTACCTTCACATGGCCTCGTTCCTCCCAGTAAACACGGGGCCTCTTTGACCCGACGAGGCGTCGCTCCTCTCCTTCCACTCCTTCTTCTTCTTCCTTTTCCTTTTCTTCTCCCCCTTCTCTTCACCGTCTCTCTTATTACCTTCACGCACCCTCGTTCCTCCCCCCGTAAGCATCGGGTCTCTTTGACCCAACGAGACGTTGCTCCTCTCCTTCCCCTCATTCTTCTTCTGTTCACTATCTCTCTTATTACCTTCACACGGCCCCGTTCCTCCCCGGCAGTATCGGGCCTCTGTGACCCAACGAGGCGTCGCTCCTCTCCTTCCACTCGTTTTCTTCTTCTTCTTTGTCTTCTTCTCACCGTCTCTCTCATTACCTTCACACGGCCTCGTTCCTCCCAGTAAACACGGGGCCTCTTTGACCCGACGAGGCGTCGCTCCTCTCCTTCTACTACTTCTTCTTCTTCTTCTTCTTCTTCTTCTCACCGTCTCTCTCATTACCTTCACGCGCCCTCGTTCCTCCACGTCAGCATCGGGTCTCTGTGACCCGGCGAGGCGTCGCTCCTCTCCTTCTACTCCTTCTTCTCCTTCTACTCCTTCTTCTTCTTCTTCTTCTTCTTCTTCTCACCGTCTCTCTCATTACCTTCACGCGCCCTCGTTCCTCCCCGTCAGCATCGGGTCTCTGTGACCCGGCGAGGCGTCGCTCCTCTCCTTCCATTCCTTCTTCTTCTTCCTTTTCCTTTTCTTCTCCTTCTTCTCTTCACCGTCTCTCTTATTACCTTCACGCACCCTCGTTCCTCCCAGTAAACACGGGGCCTCTTTGACCCGACGAGGCGTCGCACCTCTCCTTCTACTCCTTCTACTACTTCTTCTCCTTCTACTCCTTCTTCTTCTTTGTCTTCTTCTCACTGTCTCTCTCATTACCTTCACACGGCCTCGTTCCTCCCAGTAAACACGAGGCCTCTTTGACTCCGACGAGGCGTCGCTCCTCTCCTTCCACTCCTTCTTCTTCTTCCTTTTCCTTTTCTTCTCCTTCTTCTCTTCACCGTCTCTCTCATTACCTTCACGCGGCCTCGTTCCTCCCAGTAAACACGGGGCCTCTTTGACCCGACGAGGCGTCGCTCCTCTCCCTTCCACTCCTTCTTCTTCTTCCTTTTCCTTTTCTTCTCCTTCTTCTCTTCACCGTCTCTCTTATTACCTTCACACACCCTCGTTCCTCCCCCGTAAGCATCGGGTCTCTTTGACCCGACGAGACGTCGCTCCTCTCCTTCCCCTCATTCTTCTTCTGTTCACTATCTCTCTTATTACCTTCACACGGCCCCGTTCCTCCCCGGCAGCATCGGGTCTCTGTGACCCGATGAGGCGTCGCTCCTCTCCTTCCACTCGTTTTCTTCTTCTTCTTTGTCTTCTTCTCACCGTCTCTCTCATTACCTTCACACGGCCTCGTTCCTCCCAGTAAACATGGGGCCTCTTTGACCCGACGAGGCGTCGCTCCTCTCCTTCTACTCCTTCTTCTCCTTCTACTCCTTCTTCTTCTTCTTCTTCTTCTTCTTCTTCTCACCGTCTCTCTCATTACCTTCACGCGCCCTCGTTCCTCCCCGTCAGCATCGGGTCTCTGTGACCCGGCGAGGCGTCGCTCCTCTCCTTCCACTCCTTCTACTCCTTCTTCTCCTTCTACTTCTTCTTCTTCTTCTTCTTCTTCTTCTTCTTCTCACCGTCTCTCTCATTACCTTCACGCGCCCTCGTTCCTCCCCGTCAGCATCGGGTCTCTGTGACCCGGCGAGGCGTCGCTCCTCTCCTTCTACTCCTTCTTCTCCTTCTACTCCTTCTTCTTCTTCTTCTTCTTCTTCTTCTTCTTCTCACCGTCTCTCTCATTACCTTCACGCGCCCTCGTTCCTCCCCGTCAGCATCGGGTCTCTGTGACCCGGCGAGGCGTCGCTCCTCTCCTTCCACTCCTTCTTCTTCTTCCTTTTCCTTTTCTTCTCCTTCTTCTCTTCACTGTCTCTCTCATTACCTTCACGCGGCCTCATTCCTCCCAGTAAACACGGGGCCTCTTTGACCCGACGAGGCGTCGCACCTCTCCTTTTACTCCTTCTACTCCTTCTTCTCCTTCTACTCCTTCTTCTTCTTTGTCTTCTTCTCACTGTCTCTCTCATTACCTTCACACGGCCTCGTTCCTCCCAGTAAACACGGGGCCTCTTTGACCCGACGAGGCGTCGCTCCTCTCCTTCCACTCCTTCTTCTTCTTCCTTTTCCTTTTCTTCTCCTTCTTCTCTTCACCGTCTCTCTTATTACCTTCACGCACCCTCGTTCCTCCCAGTAAATACGGGGCCTCTTTGACCCGACGAGGCGTCGCACCTCTCCTTCTACTCCTTCTACTCCTTCTTCTCCTTCTACTCCTTCTTCTTCTTTGTCTTCTTCTCACTGTCTCTCTCATTACCTTCACACGGCCTCGTTCCTCCCAGTAAACACGGGGCCTCTTTGACGCGACGAGGCGTCGCTCCTCTCCTTCTACTCCTTCTTCTTCTTTGTCTTCTTCTCACTGTCTCTCTCATTACCTTCACAAGGCCTCGTTCCTCCCAGTAAACACGGGGCCTCTTTGACCCGACGAGGCGTCGCTCCTCTCCTTCCACTCCTTCTTCTTCTTCCTTTTCCTTTTCTTCTCCTTCTTCTCTTCACCGTCTCTCTTATTACCTTCACGCACCCTCGTTCCTCCCAGTAAACACGGGGCCTCTTTGACCCGACGAGGCGTCGCACCTCTCCTTCTACTCCTTCTTCTCCTTCTACTCCTTCTTCTCCTTCTACTCCTTCTTCTTCTTTGTCTTCTTCTCACTGTCTCTCTCATTACCTTCACACGGCCTCGTTCCTCCCAGTAAACACGGGGCCTCTTTGACCCGACGAGGCGTCGCTCCTCTCCTTCCACTCCTTCTTCTTCTTCCTTTTCCTTTTCTTCTCCTTCTTCTCTTCACCCTCTCTCTTATTACCTTCACGCACCCTCGTTCCTCCCCCCGTAAGCATCGGGTCTCTTTGACCCGACGAGACGTCGCTCCTCTCCTTCCCCTCATTCTTCTTCTGTTCACTATCTCTCTTATTACCTTCACACGGCCCCGTTCCTCCGCGGCAGCATCGGGCCTCTGTGACCCGACGAGGCGTCGCTCCTCTCCTTCCACTCGTTTTCTTCTTCTTCTTTGTCTTCTTCTCACCGTCTCTCTCATTACCTTCACGCGCCCTCGTTCCTCCCCGTCAGCATCGGGTCTCTGTGACCCGGCGAGGCGTCGCTCCTCTCCTTCCACTCCTTCTTCTTCTTCCTTTTCCTTTTCTTCTCCTTCTTCTCTTCACCGTCTCTCTTATTACCTTCACGCACCCTGGTTCCTCCCAGTAAACACGGGGCCTCTTTGACCCGACGAGGCGTCGCACCTCTCCTTCTACTCCTTCTACTCCTTCTACTCCTTCTTCTTCTTCTTCTTCTTCTTTGTCTTCTTCTCACTGTCTCTCTCAATACCTTCACATGGCCTCGTTCCTCCCAGTAAACACAGGGCCTCTTTGACCCGATGAGGCGTCGCTCCCTCTCCTTCCACTCCTTCTTCTTCTTCCTTTTCTTTTTCTTCTCCCCCCTTCTCTTCACCGTCTCTCTTATTACCTTCACGCACCCTCGTTCCTCCCCCGTAAGCATCGGGTCTCTTTGACCCGACGAGACGTTGCTCCTCTCCTTCCCCTCATTCTTCTTCTGTTCACTATCTCTCTTATTACCTTCACACGGCCCCGTTCCTCCCCGGCAGTATCGGGCCTCTGTGACCCAACGAGGCGTCGCTCCTCTCCTTCCACTCGTTTTCTTCTTCTTCTTTGTCTTCTTCTCACCGTCTCTCTCATTACCTTCACACGGCCTCGTTCCTCCCAGTAAACACGGGGCCTCTTTGACCCGACGAGGCGTCGCTCCTCTCCTTCTACTCCTTCTTCTCCTTCTACTTCTTCTTCTTCTTCTTCTTCTTCTTCTCACCGTCTCTCTCATTACCTTCACGCGCCCTCGTTCCTCCCCGTCAGCATCGGGTCTCTGTGACCCGATGAGGCGTCGCTCCTCTCCTTCCACTCGTTTTCTTCTTCTTCTTTGTCTTCTTCTCACCGTCTCTCTCATTACCTTCACACGGCCTTGTTCCTCCCAGTAAACACGGGGCCTCTTTGACCCGACGAGGCGTCGCTCCTCTCCTTCTACTCCTTCTTCTCTTTCTACTCCTTCTTCTTCTTCTTCTTCTTCTTCTTCTTCTTCTTCTTCTCACCGTCTCTCTCATTACCTTCACGCGCCCTCGTTCCTCCCCGTCAGCATCGGGTCTCTGTGACCCGGCGAGGCGTCGCTCCTCTCCTTCCACTCCTTCTACTCCTTCTTCTCCTTCTACTTCTTCTTCTTCTTCTTCTTCTTCTTCTTCTTCTCACCGTCTCTCTCATTACCTTCACGCGCCCCTCGTTCCTCCCCGTCAGCATCGGGTCTCTGTGACCCGGCGAGGCGTCGCTCCTCTCCTTCTACTCCTTCTTCTCCTTCTACTCCTTCTTCTTCTTCTTCTTCTTCTTCTTCTTCTTCTCACCGTCTCTCTCATTACCTTCACGCGCCCTCGTTCCTCCCCGTCAGCATCGGGTCTCTGTGACCCGGCGAGGCGTCGCTCCTCTCCTTCCACTCCTTCTTCTTCTTCCTTTTCCTTTTCTTCTCCTTCTTCTCTTCACTGTCTCTCTCATTACCTTCACGCGGCCTCATTCCTCCCAGTAAACACGGGGCCTCTTTGACCCGACGAGGCGTCGCACCTCTCCTTTTACTCCTTCTACTCCTTCTTCTCCTTCTACTCCTTCTTCTTCTTTGTCTTCTTCTCACTGTCTCTCTCATTACCTTCACACGGCCTCGTTCCTCCCAGTAAACACGGGGCCTCTTTGACCCGACGAGGCGTCGCTCCTCTCCTTCCACTCCTTCTTCTTCTTCCTTTTCCTTTTCTTCTCCTTCTTCTCTTCACCGTCTCTCTTATTACCTTCACGCACCCTCGTTCCTCCCAGTAAATACGGGGCCTCTTTGACCCGACGAGGCGTCGCACCTCTCCTTCTACTCCTTCTACTCCTTCTTCTCCTTCTACTCCTTCTTCTTCTTTGTCTTCTTCTCACTGTCTCTCTCATTACCTTCACACGGCCTCGTTCCTCCCAGTAAACACGGGGCCTCTTTGACGCGACGAGGCGTCGCTCCTCTCCTTCTACTCCTTCTTCTTCTTTGTCTTCTTCTCACTGTCTCTCTCATTACCTTCACAAGGCCTCGTTCCTCCCAGTAAACACGGGGCCTCTTTGACCCGACGAGGTGTCGCTCCTCTCCTTCCACTCCTTCTTCTTCTTCCTTTTCCTTTTCTTCTCCTTCTTCTCTTCACCGTCTCTCTTATTACCTTCACGCACCCTCGTTCCTCCCAGTAAACACGGGGCCTCTTTGACCCGACGAGGCGTCGCACCTCTCCTTCTACTCCTTCTTCTCCTTCTACTCCTTCTTCTCCTTCTACTCCTTCTTCTTCTTTGTCTTCTTCTCACTGTCTCTCTCATTACCTTCACACGGCCTCGTTCCTCCCAGTAAACACGGGGCCTCTTTGACCCGACGAGGCGTCGCTCCTCTCCTTCCACTCCTTCTTCTTCTTCCTTTTCCTTTTCTTCTCCTTCTTCTCTTCACCCTCTCTCTTATTACCTTCACGCACCCTCGTTCCTCCCCCCGTAAGCATCGGGTCTCTTTGACCCGACGAGACGTCGCTCCTCTCCTTCCCCTCATTCTTCTTCTGTTCACTATCTCTCTTATTACCTTCACACGGCCCCGTTCCTCCGCGGCAGCATCGGGCCTCTGTGACCCGACGAGGCGTCGCTCCTCTCCTTCCACTCGTTTTCTTCTTCTTCTTTGTCTTCTTCTCACCGTCTCTCTCATTACCTTCACGCGCCCTCGTTCCTCCCCGTCAGCATCGGGTCTCTGTGACCCGGCGAGGCGTCGCTCCTCTCCTTCCACTCCTTCTTCTTCTTCCTTTTCCTTTTCTTCTCCTTCTTCTCTTCACCGTCTCTCTTATTACCTTCACGCACCCTCGTTCCTCCCAGTAAACACGGGGCCTCTTTGACCCAACGAGGCGTCGCTCCTCTCCTTCCACTCGTTTTCTTCTTCTTCTTTGTCTTCTTCTCACCGTCTCTCTCATTACCTTCACACGGTCTCGTTCCTCCCAGTAAACACGGGGCCTCTTTGACCCGACGAGGCGTCGCTCCTCTCCTTCTACTCCTTCTTCTCCTTCTACTTCTTCTTCTTCTTCTTCTTCTTCTTCTCACCGTCTCTCTCATTACCTTCACGCGCCCTCGTTCCTCCCCGTCAGCATCGGATCTCTGTGACCCGGCGAGGCGTCGCTCCTCTCCTTCCACTCCTTCTACTCCTTCTTCTCCTTCTACTTCTTCTTCTTCTTCTTCTTCTTCTTCTTCTTCTCACCGTCTCTCTCATTACCTTCACGCGCCCTCGTTCCTCCCCGTCAGCATCGGGTCTCTGTGACCCGGCGAGGCGTCGCTCCTCTCCTTCTACTCCTTCTTCTCCTTCTACTCCTTCTTCTTCTTCTTCTTCTTCTTCTTCTTCTTCTTCTTCTCACCGTCTCTCTCATTACCTTCACGCGCCCTCGTTCCTCCCCGTCAGCATCGGGTCTCTGTGACCCGGCGAGGCGTCGCTCCTCTCCTTCCACTCCTTCTACTCCTTCTTCTCCTTCTACTTCTTCTTCTTCTTCTTCTTCTTCTTCTTCTTCTTCTCACCGTCTCTCTCATTACCTTCACGCGCCCTCGTTCCTCCCCGTCAGCATCGGGTCTCTGTGACCCGGCGAGGCGTCGCTCCTCTCCTTCTACTCCTTCTTCTCCTTCTACTCCTTCTTCTTCTTCTTCTTCTTCTTCTTCTTCTTCTTCTCACCGTCTCTCTCATTACCTTCACGCGCCCTCGTTCCTCCCCGTCAGCATCGGGTCTCTGTGACCCGGCGAGGCGTCGCTCCTCTCCTTCCACTCCTTCTTCTTCTTCCTTTTCCTTTTCTTCTCCTTCTTCTCTTCACTGTCTCTCTCATTACCTTCACGCGGCCTCATTCCTCCCAGTAAACACGGGGCCTCTTTGACCCGACAAGGCGTCGCACCTCTCCTTCTACTCCTTCTACTCCTTCTTCTCCTTCTACTCCTTCTTCTTCTTTGTCTTCTTCTCACTGTCTCTCTCATTACCTTCACACGGCCTCGTTCCTCCCAGTAAACACGGGGCCTATTTGACCCGACGAGGCGTCGCTCCTCTCCTTCCACTCCTTCTTCTTCTTCCTTTTCCTTTTCTTCTCCTTCTTCTCTTCACCCTCTCTCTTATTACCTTCACGCACCCTCGTTCCTCCCCCGTAAGCATCGGGTCTCTTTGACCCGACGAGACGTCGCTCCTCTCCTTCCCCTCATTCTTCTTCTGTTCACTATCTCTCTTATTACCTTCACACGGCCCCGTTCCTCCGCGGCAGCATCGGGCCTCTGTGACCCGACGAGGCGTCGCTCCTCTCCTTCCACTCGTTTTCTTCTTCTTCTTTGTCTTCTTCTCACCGTCTCTCTCATTACCTTCACGCGCCCTCGTTCCTCCCCGTCAGCATCGGGTCTCTGTGACCCGGCGAGGCGTCGCTCCTCTCCTTCCACTCCTTCTTCTTCTTCCTTTTCCTTTTCTTCTCCTTCTTCTCTTCACCGTCTCTCTTATTACCTTCACGCACCCTCGTTCCTCCCAGTAAACACGGGGCCTCTTTGACCCGACGAGGCGTCGCACCTCTCCTTCTACTCCTTCTACTCCTTCTACTCCTTCTTCTTCTTCTTCTTCTTCTTTGTCTTCTTCTCACTGTCTCTCTCAATACCTTCACATGGCCTCGTTCCTCCCAGTAAACACAGGGCCTCTTTGACCCGATGAGGCGTCGCTCCTCTCCTTCCACTCCTTCTTCTTCTTCCTTTTCTTTTTCTTCTCCCCCTTCTCTTCACCGTCTCTCTTATTACCTTCACGCACCCTCGTTCCTCCCCCCGTAAGCATCGGGTCTCTTTGACCCGACGAGACGTTGCTCCTCTCCTTCCCCTCATTCTTCTTCTGTTCACTATCTCTCTTATTACCTTCACACGGCCCCGTTCCTCCCCGGCAGTATCGGGCCTCTGTGACCCAACGAGGCGTCGCTCCTCTCCTTCCACTCGTTTTCTTCTTCTTCTTTGTCTTCTTCTCACCGTCTCTCTCATTACCTTCACACGGCCTCGTTCCTCCCAGTAAACACGGGGCCTCTTTGACCCGACGAGGCGTCGCTCCTCTCCTTCTACTCCTTCTTCTCCTTCTACTTCTTCTTCTTCTTCTTCTTCTTCTTCTCACCGTCTCTCTCATTACCTTCACGCGCCCCTCGTTCCTCCCCGTCAGCATCGGGTCTCTGTGACCCGATGAGGCGTCGCTCCTCTCCTTCCACTCGTTTTCTTCTTCTTCTTTGTCTTCTTCTCACCGTCTCTCTCATTACCTTCACACGGCCTCGTTCCTCCCAGTAAACACGGGGCCTCTTTGACCCGACGAGGCGTCGCTCCTCTCCCTTCTACTCCTTCTTCTCTTTCTACTCCTTCTTCTTCTTCTTCTTCTTCTTCTTCTTCTTCTTCTTCTCACCGTCTCTCTCATTACCTTCACGCGCCCTCGTTCCTCCCCGTCAGCATCGGGTCTCTGTGACCCGGCGAGGCGTCGCTCCTCTCCTTCCACTCCTTCTACTCCTTCTTCTCCTTCTACTTCTTCTTCTTCTTCTTCTTCTTCTTCTTCTTCTCACCGTCTCTCTCATTACCTTCACGCGCCCTCGTTCCTCCCCGTCAGCATCGGGTCTCTGTGACCCGGCGAGGCGTCGCTCCTCTCCTTCTACTCCTTCTTCTCCTTCTACTCCTTCTTCTTCTTCTTCTTCTTCTTCTTCTTCTTCTCACCGTCTCTCTCATTACCTTCACGCGCCCTCGTTCCTCCCCGTCAGCATCGGGTCTCTGTGACCCGGCGAGGCGTCGCTCCTCTCCTTCCACTCCTTCTTCTTCTTCCTTTTCCTTTTCTTCTCCTTCTTCTCTTCACTGTCTCTCTCATTACCTTCACGCGGCCTCATTCCTCCCAGTAAACACGGGGCCTCTTTGACCCGACGAGGCGTCGCACCTCTCCTTTTACTCCTTCTACTCCTTCTTCTCCTTCTACTCCTTCTTCTTCTTTGTCTTCTTCTCACTGTCTCTCTCATTACCTTCACACGGCCTCGTTCCTCCCAGTAAACACGGGGCCTCTTTGACCCGACGAGGCGTCGCTCCTCTCCTTCCACTCCTTCTTCTTCTTCCTTTTCCTTTTCTTCTCCTTCTTCTCTTCACCGTCTCTCTTATTACCTTCACGCACCCTCGTTCCTCCCAGTAAATACGGGGCCTCTTTGACCCGACGAGGCGTCGCACCTCTCCTTCTACTCCTTCTACTCCTTCTTCTCCTTCTACTCCTTCTTCTTCTTTGTCTTCTTCTCACTGTCTCTCTCATTACCTTCACACGGCCTCGTTCCTCCCAGTAAACACGGGGCCTCTTTTGACGCGACGAGGCGTCGCTCCTCTCCTTCTACTCCTTCTTCTTCTTTGTCTTCTTCTCACTGTCTCTCTCATTACCTTCACAAGGCCTCGTTCCTCCCAGTAAACACGGGGCCTCTTTGACCCGACGAGGCGTCGCTCCTCTCCTTCCACTCCTTCTTCTTCTTCCTTT
Organism: Argyrosomus regius; assembly: GCA_946959425.1. Taxonomy (NCBI): domain Eukaryota; kingdom Metazoa; phylum Chordata; class Actinopteri; family Sciaenidae; genus Argyrosomus; species Argyrosomus regius. The sequence goes on from CAMPSB010000211.1 coordinate 74,490, forward strand.
TCCTTTTCTTCTCCTTCTTCTCTTCACCGTCTCTCTTATTACCTTCACGCACCCTCGTTCCTCCCAGTAAACACGGGGCCTCTTTGACCCGACGAGGCGTCGCACCTCTCCTTCTACTCCTTCTTCTCCTTCTACTCCTTCTTCTCCTTCTACTCCTTCTTCTTCTTTGTCTTCTTCTCACTGTCTCTCTCATTACCTTCACACGGCCTCGTTCCTCCCAGTAAACACGGGGCCTCTTTGACCCGACGAGGCGTCGCTCCTCTCCTTCCACTCCTTCTTCTTCTTCCTTTTCCTTTTCTTCTCCTTCTTCTCTTCACCCTCTCTCTTATTACCTTCACGCACCCTCGTTCCTCCCCCGTAAGCATCGGGTCTCTTTGACCCGACGAGACGTCGCTCCTCTCCTTCCCCTCATTCTTCTTCTGTTCACTATCTCTCTTATTACCTTCACACGGCCCCGTTCCTCCGCGGCAGCATCGGGCCTCTGTGACCCGACGAGGCGTCGCTCCTCTCCTTCCACTCGTTTTCTTCTTCTTCTTTGTCTTCTTCTCACCGTCTCTCTCATTACCTTCACGCGCCCCTCGTTCCTCCCCGTCAGCATCGGGTCTCTGTGACCCGGCGAGGCGTCGCTCCTCTCCTTCCACTCCTTCTTCTTCTTCCTTTTCCTTTTCTTCTCCTTCTTCTCTTCACCGTCTCTCTTATTACCTTCACGCACCCTCGTTCCTCCCAGTAAACACGGGGCCTCTTTGACCCGACGAGGCGTCGCACCTCTCCTTCTACTCCTTCTACTCCTTCTACTCCTTCTTCTTCTTCTTCTTCTTCTTTGTCTTCTTCTCACTGTCTCTCTCAATACCTTCACACGGCCTCGTTCCTCCCAGTAAACACAGGGCCTCTTTGACCCGATGAGGCGTCGCTCCTCTCCTTCCACTCCTTCTTCTTCTTCCTTTTCTTTTTCTTCTCCCCCTTCTCTTCACCGTCTCTCTTATTACCTTCACGCACCCTCGTTCCTCCCCCGTAAGCATCGGGTCTCTTTGACCCGACGAAACGTTGCTCCTCTCCTTCCCCTCATTCTTCTTCTGTTCACTATCTCTCTTATTACCTTCACACGGCCCCGTTCCTCCCCGGCAGTATCGGGCCTCTGTGACCCAACGAGGCGTCGCTCCTCTCCTTCCACTCGTTTTCTTCTTCTTCTTTGTCTTCTTCTCACCGTCTCTCTCATTACCTTCACACGGTCTCGTTCCTCCCAGTAAACACGGGGCCTCTTTGACCCGACGAGGCGTCGCTCCTCTCCTTCTACTCCTTCTTCTCCTTCTACTTCTTCTTCTTCTTCTTCTTCTTCTTCTCACCGTCTCTCTCATTACCTTCACGCGCCCTCGTTCCTCCCCGTCAGCATCGGATCTCTGTGACCCGGCGAGGCGTCGCTCCTCTCCTTCCACTCCTTCTACTCCTTCTTCTCCTTCTACTTCTTCTTCTTCTTCTTCTTCTTCTTCTTCTTCTCACCGTCTCTCTCATTACCTTCACGCGCCCTCGTTCCTCCCCGTCAGCATCGGGTCTCTGTGACCCGGCGAGGCGTCGCTCCTCTCCTTCTACTCCTTCTTCTCCTTCTACTCTCCTTCTTCTTCTTCTTCTTCTTCTTCTTCTTCTTCTTCTCACCGTCTCTCTCATTACCTTCACGCGCCCTCGTTCCTCCCCGTCAGCATCGGGTCTCTGTGACCCGGCGAGGCGTCGCTCCTCTCCTTCCACTCCTTCTACTCCTTCTTCTCCTTCTACTTCTTCTTCTTCTTCTTCTTCTTCTTCTTCTCACCGTCTCTCTCATTACCTTCACGCGCCCTCGTTCCTCCCCGTCAGCATCGGGTCTCTGTGACCCGGCGAGGCGTCGCTCCTCTCCTTCTACTCCTTCTTCTCCTTCTACTCCTTCTTCTTCTTCTTCTTCTTCTTCTTCTTCTTCTTCTCACCGTCTCTCTCATTACCTTCACGCGCCCTCGTTCCTCCCCGTCAGCATCGGGTCTCTGTGACCCGGCGAGGCGTCGCTCCTCTCCTTCCACTCCTTCTTCTTCTTCCTTTTCCTTTTCTTCTCCTTCTTCTCTTCACTGTCTCTCTCATTACCTTCACGCGGCCTCATTCCTCCCAGTAAACACGGGGCCTCTTTGACCCGACAAGGCGTCGCACCTCTCCTTCTACTCCTTCTACTCCTTCTTCTCCTTCTACTCCTTCTTCTTCTTTGTCTTCTTCTCACTGTCTCTCTCATTACCTTCACACGGCCTCGTTCCTCCCAGTAAACACGGGGCCTATTTGACCCGACGAGGCGTCGCTCCTCTCCTTCCACTCCTTCTTCTTCTTCCTTTTCCTTTTCTTCTCCTTCTTCTCTTCACCGTCTCTCTTATTACCTTCACGCACCCTCGTTCCTCCCAGTAAATACGGGGCCTCTTTGACCCGACGAGGCGTCGCACCTCTCCTTCTACTCCTTCTACTCCTTCTTCTCCTTCTACTCCTTCTTCTTCTTTGTCTTCTTCTCACTGTCTCTCTCATTACCTTCACACGGCCTCGTTCCTCCCAGTAAACACGGGGCCTCTTTGACTTGACGAGGCGTCGCTCCTCTCCTTCTACTCCTTCTTCTCCTTCTGCTTCTTCTTCTTCTTCTTCTCCTTCTTCTCACTGTCTCTCTCATTACCTTCACACGGCCTCGTTCCTCCCAGTAAACACGGGGCCTCTTTGACCCGACGAGGCGTCGCTCCTCTCCTTCCACTCCTTCTTCTTCTTCCTTTTCCTTTTCTTCTCCTTCTTCTCTTCACCGTCTCTCTTATTACCTTCACGCACCCTCGTTCCTCCCAGTAAACACGGGGCCTCTTTGACCCGACGAGGCGTCGCACCTCTCCTTCTACTCCTTCTTCTCCTTCTACTCCTTCTTCTTCTTCTTCTTGTTTGTCTTCTTTTCAGTGTCTCTCTCATTACCTTAACACGGCCTCGTTCCTCCCAATAAACACAGGGCCTCTTTGACCCGACGAGGCATCGCTCCTCTCCTTCCACTCCTTCTTCTTCTTCCTTTTCCTTTTCTTCTCCTTCTTCTCTTCACCGTCTCTCTTATTACCTTCACGCACCCTCGTTCCTCCCAGTAAACACGGGGCCTCTTTGACCCGACGAGGCGTCGCACCTCTCCTTCTACTCCTTCTACTCCTTCTACTCCTTTTTCTCCTTCTACTCCTTCTACTCCTTCTTCTTCTTTGTCTTCTTCTCACTGTCTCTCTCATTACCTTCACACGGCCTCATTCCTCCCAGTAAACACGGGGCCTCTTTGACCCGACGAGGCGTCGCTCCTCTCCTTCCACTCCTTCTTCTTCTTCCTTTTCCTTTTCTTCTCCCCCTTCTCTTCACCGTCTCTCTTATTACCTTCACGCACCCTCGTTCCTCCCCCCGTAAGCATCGGGTCTCTTTGACCCAACGAGACGTTGCTCCTCTCCTTCCCCTCATTCTTCTTCTGTTCACTATCTCTCTTATTACCTTCACACGGCCCCGTTCCTCCCCGGCAGTATCGGGCCTCTGTGACCCAACGAGGCGTCGCTCCTCTCCTTCCACTCGTTTTCTTCTTCTTCTTTGTCTTCTTCTCACCGTCTCTCTCATTACCTTCACACGGCCTCGTTCCTCCCAGTAAACACGGGGCCTCTTTGACCTGACGAGGCGTCGCTCCTCTCCTTCTACTCCTTCTTCTCCTTCTACTTCTTCTTCTTCTTCTTCTTCTTCTTCTTCTTCTCACCGTCTCTCTCATTACCTTCACGCGCCCTCGTTCCTCCCCGTCAGCATCGGGTCTCTGTGACCCGGCGAGGCGTCGCTCCTCTCCTTCTACTCCTTCTTCTCCTTCTACTCCTTCTTCTTCTTCTTCTTCTTCTTCTTCTTCTTCTCACCGTCTCTCTCATTACCTTCACGCGCCCTCGTTCCTCCCCGTCAGCATCGGGTCTCTGTGACCCGGCGAGGCGTCGCTCCTCTCCTTCCATTCCTTCTTCTTCTTCCTTTTCCTTTTCTTCTCCTTCTTCTCTTCACCGTCTCTCTTATTACCTTCACGCACCCTCGTTCCTCCCAGTAAACACGGGGCCTCTTTGACCCGACGAGGCGTCGCACCTCTCCTTCTACTCCTTCTACTCCTTCTTCTCCTTCTACTCCTTCTTCTTCTTTGTCTTCTTCTCACTGTCTCTCTCATTACCTTCACACGGCCTCGTTCCTCCCAGTAAACACGGGGCCTCTTTGACCCGACGAGGCGTCGCTCCTCTCCTTCCACTCCTTCTTCTTCTTCCTTTTCCTTTTCTTCTCCTTCTTCTCTTCACCGTCTCTCTTATTACCTTCACGCACCCTCGTTCCTCCCAGTAAACACGGGGCCTCTTTGACCCGACGAGGCGTCGCTCCTCTCCTTCCACTCCTTCTTCTTCTTCCTTTTCCTTTTCTTCTCCTTCTTCTCTTCACCGTCTCTCTTATTACCTTCACGCACCCTCGTTCCTCCCAGTAAACACGGGGCCTCTTTGACCCGACGAGGCGTCGCACCTCTCCTTCTACTCCTTCTTCTCCTTCTACTCCTTCTTCTCCTTCTACTCCTTCTTCTTCTTTGTCTTCTTCTCACTGTCTCTCTCAATACCTTCACACGGCCTCGTTCCTCCCAGTAAACACAGGGCCTCTTTGACCCGACGAGGCGTCGCTCCTCTCCTTCCACTCCTTCTTCTTCTTCCTTTTCCTTTTCTTCTCCTTCTTCTCTTCACCGTCTCTCTTATTACCTTCACGCACCCTCGTTCCTCCCCCCGTAAGCATCGGGTCTCTTTGACCCGACGAGACGTCGCTCCTCTCCTTCCCCTCATTCTTCTTCTGTTCACTATCTCTCTTATTACCTTCACACGGCCCCGTTCCTCCGCGGCAGCATCGGGCCTCTGTGACCCGACGAGGCGTCGCTCCTCTCCTTCCACTCGTTTTCTTCTTCTTCTTTGTCTTCTTCTCACCGTCTCTCTCATTACCTTCACGCGCACTCGTTCCTCCCCGTCAGCATCGGGTCTCTGTGACCCGGCGAGGCGTCGCTCCTCTCCTTCCACTCCTTCTTCTTCTTCCTTTTCCTTTTCTTCTCCTTCTTCTCTTCACCGTCTCTCTTATTACCTTCACGCACCCTCGTTCCTCCCAGTAAACACGGGGCCTCTTTGACCCGACGAGGCGTCGCACCTCTCCTTCTACTCCTTCTACTCCTTCTACTCCTTCTTCTTCTTCTTCTTCTTCTTTGTCTTCTTCTCACTGTCTCTCTCAATACCTTCACACGGCCTCGTTCCTCCCAGTAAACACAGGGCCTCTTTGACCCGATGAGGCGTCGCTCCTCTCCTTCCACTCCTTCTTCTTCTTCCTTTTCCTTTTCTTCTCCTTCTTCTCTTCACCGTCTCTCTTATTACCTTCACGCACCCTCGTTCCTCCGAGTAAACACGGGGCCTCTTTGACCCGACGAGGCGTCGCTCCTCTCGTTCCACTCCTTCTTCTTCTTCCTTTTCCTTTTCTTCTCCTTCTTCTCTTCACCGTCTCTCTTATTACCTTCACGCACCCTCGTTCCTCCCAGTAAACACGGGGCCTCTTTGACCCGACGAGGCGTCGCACCTCTCCTTCTACTCCTTCTTCTCCTTCTACTCCTTCTTCTTCTTCTTCTTCTTTGTCTTCTTCTCACTGTCTCTCTCATTACCTTCACACGGCCTCGTTCCTCCCAGTAAACACAGGGCCTCTTTGACCCGACGAGGCGTCGCTCCTCTCCTGCCACTCCTTCTTCTTCTTCCTTTTCCTTTTCTTCTCCTTCTTCTCTTCACCGTCTCTCTTATTACCTTCACGCACCCTCGTTCCTCCCAGTAAACACGGGGCCTCTTTGACCCGACGAGGCGTCGCACCTCTCCTTCTACTCCTTCTACTCCTTCTTCTCCTTCTACTCCTTCTTCTTCTTTGTCTTCTTCTCACTGTCTCTCTCAATACCTTCACACGGCCTCGTTCCTCCCAGTAAACACAGGGCCTCTTTGACCCGATGAGGCGTCGCTCCTCTCCTTCCACTCCTTCTTCTTCTTCCTTTTCCTTTTCTTCTCCTTCTTCTCTTCACCGTCTCTCTTATTACCTTCACGCACCCTCGTTCCTCCGAGTAAACACGGGGCCTCTTTGACCCGACGAGGCGTCGCTCCTCTCGTTCCACTCCTTCTTCTTCTTCCTTTTCCTTTTCTTCTCCTTCTTCTCTTCACCGTCTCTCTTATTACCTTCACGCACCCTCGTTCCTCCCAGTAAACACGGGGCCTCTTTGACCCGACGAGGCGTCGCACCTCTCCTTCTACTCCTTCTTCTCCTTCTACTCCTTCTTCTTCTTCTTCTTCTTTGTCTTCTTCTCACTGTCTCTCTCATTACCTTCACACGGCCTCGTTCCTCCCAGTAAACACAGGGCCTCTTTGACCCGACGAGGCGTCGCTCCTCTCCTGCCACTCCTTCTTCTTCTTCCTTTTCCTTTTCTTCTCCTTCTTCTCTTCACCGTCTCTCTTATTACCTTCACGCACCCTCGTTCCTCCCAGTAAACACGGGGCCTCTTTGACCCGACGAGGCGTCGCTCCTCTCCTTCCACTCCTTCTTCTTCTTCCTTTTCCTTTTCTTCTCCTTCTTCTCTTCACCGTCTCTCTTATTACCTTCACGCACCCTCGTTCCTCCCAGTAAACACGGGGCCTCTTTGACCCGACGAGGCGTCGCACCTCTCCTTCTACTCCTTCTTCTCCTTCTACTCCTTCTTCTCCTTCTACTCCTTCTTCTTCTTTGTCTTCTTCTCACTGTCTCTCTCAATACCTTCACACGGCCTCGTTCCTCCCAGTAAACACAGGGCCTCTTTGACCCGACGAGGCGTCGCTCCTCTCCTTCCACTCCTTCTTCTTCTTCCTTTTCCTTTTCTTCTCCTTCTTCTCTTCACCGTCTCTCTTATTACCTTCACGCACCCTCGTTCCTCCCCCCGTAAGCATCGGGTCTCTTTGACCCGACGAGACGTCGCTCCTCTCCTTCCCCTCATTCTTCTTCTGTTCACTATCTCTCTTATTACCTTCACACGGCCCCGTTCCTCCGCGGCAGCATCGGGCCTCTGTGACCCGACGAGGCGTCGCTCCTCTCCTTCCACTCGTTTTCTTCTTCTTCTTTGTCTTCTTCTCACCGTCTCTCTCATTACCTTCACGCGCCCTCGTTCCTCCCCGTCAGCATCGGGTCTCTGTGACCCGGCGAGGCGTCGCTCCTCTCCTTCCACTCCTTCTTCTTCTTCCTTTTCCTTTTCTTCTCCTTCTTCTCTTCACCGTCTCTCTTATTACCTTCACGCACCCTCGTTCCTCCCAGTAAACACGGGGCCTCTTTGACCCGACGAGGCGTCGCACCTCTCCTTCTACTCCTTCTACTCCTTCTACTCCTTCTTCTTCTTCTTCTTCTTCTTTGTCTTCTTCTCACTGTCTCTCTCAATACCTTCACACGGCCTCGTTCCTCCCAGTAAACACAGGGCCTCTTTGACCCGATGAGGCGTCGCTCCTCTCCTTCCACTCCTTCTTCTTCTTCCTTTTCCTTTTCTTCTCCTTCTTCTCTTCACCGTCTCTCTTATTAACTTCACGCACCCTCGTTCCTCCGAGTAAACACGGGGCCTCTTTGACCCGACGAGGCGTCGCTCCTCTCGTTCCACTCCTTCTTCTTCTTCCTTTTCCTTTTCTTCTCCTTCTTCTCTTCACCGTCTCTCTTATTACCTTCACGCACCCTCGTTCCTCCCAGTAAACACGGGGCCTCTTTGACCCGACGAGGCGTCGCACCTCTCCTTCTACTCCTTCTACTCCTTCTACTCCTTCTTCTTCTTCTTCTTCTTCTTTGTCTTCTTCTCACTGTCTCTCTCAATACCTTCACACGGCCTCGTTCCTCCCAGTAAACACAGGGCCTCTTTGACCCGATGAGGCGTCGCTCCTCTCCTTCCACTCCTTCTTCTTCTTCCTTTTCTTTTTCTTCTCCCCCTTCTCTTCACCGTCTCTCTTATTACCTTCACGCACCCTCGTTCCTCCCCCCGTAAGCATCGGGTCTCTTTGACCCGACGAGGCGTCGCACCTCTCCTTCTACTCCTTCTACTCCTTCTTCTCCTTCTACTCCTTCTTCTTCTTTGTCTTCTTCTCACTGTCTCTCTCATTACCTTCACACGGCCTCGTTCCTCCCAGTAAACACGGGGCCTCTTTGACGCGACGAGGCGTCGCTCCTCTCCTTCTACTCCTTCTTCTCCTTCTACTTCTTCTTCTTCTTCTTCTCCTTCTTCTCACTGTCTCTCTCATTACCTTCACACGGCCTCGTTCCTCCCAGTAAACACGGGGCCTCTTTGACCCGACAGGCGTCGCTCCTCTCCTTCCACTCTTCTTCTTCTTTCTATCTCTCTTAGTACCTTCCCGCCCCGTTCCTCCCCGGCAGCATCGGGTCTCTTGACCCGACAGCGTCGCTCCTCTCCTTCCACTCTTTTTTCTTCTTCTTTGTCTTCTTTCACCGTCTCTCTATTACCTTCCGGCCTCGTTCCTCCCAGTGAACACGGGGCCTCTTTGACCCGCAGGCGTGCTCCTCTCCTTCTACTCCTTCTTTCCTTTTTTTTTTTTTCTTCTTTTTTCCGTCTCCCCATTACCTTCACGCGCCTCGTTCCTCCCCGTAGCATCGGGTCTCTGTGACCCGGCGGCGTCGCTCTCTCCTTCTCTCCTTTTTCCTTCTCTCTTTTCTTCTTCTTCTTTTTCTTCTTTTCTCACGTCTCTCTTTACCTTCACGCGCCCTCGTTCCCCCCGTCAGCATCGGGTCTCTGTGACCTGGCAGGCGTCGCTCCTCTCCTTCCCTCCTTCTTCTTCTTCCTTTTCCTTTTCTTCTCCTTCTTCTCTTCACTGTCTCTCTATTACCTTCACGCGCCTCATTCCTCCCAGTAAACACGGGGCCTCTTTGACCCGACGAGGCGTCGCACCTCTCCTTCTACTCCTTCTACTCCTTCTTCTCCTTCTCTCCTTCTTCTTCTTTGTCTTCTCACTGTCTCTCTCATTACCTTCCACGGCCTCGTTCCTCCCAGTAAACACGGGCCTCTTTGACCCAAAGGCGTCGCCCTCTCCTTCTACTCCTTCTTCTTCTTCTCCTTCTTCTTCTTCTTCTTCTTTGTCTTCTTCTCACTGTCTCTCTCATTACCTTCACGCGGCCTCGTTCCTCCCAATAAACACGGGGCCTCTTTGACCCGACGAGGCGTCGCTCCTCTCTTCCACTCCTTCTTCTTCTTCCTTTTCCTTTTCTTCTCCTTCTTCTCTTCCCGTTCTCTTATTACCTTCCGCCCCTCGTTCCTCCCAGTAAACACGGGGCCTCTTTGACCCGACAGGCGTCGACCTCTCCTTCCCTCCTTCTCTCCTTCTACTCCTTCTTCTTCTCACTGTCTCTCTCATTACCTTCACGCCCTCGTTCCTCCCGTAGCATCGGGTCTCTGTGACCGGCGAGGCTTCGCTCCTCTCCTTCCACCCTTCTTCTTTTCTTTTCTTTTCTTCTTCTTCTCTTCTTCTTTCACTGTCTCTCTTATTATTTACGCCCTCGTTCCTCCCCGAGCATCGGTCTCTTGACCCGACGGGCGTCGCTCCTTCCACTCCTTCTTCTTCTTCTTCTTCTTCTTCTTCTCCTTCTCCTCTTTCTTTTCTCTTTTGATGTGGTGGGGAAGTTTTTGCTCTCTACTGTGTGTGTTGTGATTTTGCCTGTGTTGTGTGTTCTGCTTTCACTGTTTTTTTCTCTTTATTTTTACCAGAGACCCGTTCCTTCCCACGTGTAGCTCTGATCGGGCCGGATGGTGGATTTTTTTTATTTATTTGGGAATGTGCTAGTGTGATGTTTGTGTGACTGGAAAGACATGTGAAACAGAAAGGGGAAATGAAATGTTGAAGCACACAGTCGCTAATACAGCATGGGCTCGTAACAACTAACTGTTATTTTTTTTTTTTAATTTAAAAGGAAAAAAAAAAAAAAAAACTTTAGTTGCTGCAAATAAAGTGTTCTAAAAGTCAAATTCTTCTTCTCCTTCTTCTTCACTGTCTCTCTCATTACCTTCACACGCGCCTCGTTCCTCCCCAGTAAACACGGGGCCTCTTTGACCCGACGAGGCGTCGCTCCTCTCCTTCCACTCATTCTTCTTCTGTTCACTATCTCTCTTAGTACCTTCACACGGCCCCGTTCCTCCCCGGCAGCATCGGGTCTCTGTGACCCGACGAGGCGTCGCTCCTCTCCTTCCACTCGTTTTCTTCTTCTTCTTTGTCTTCTTCTCACCGTCTCTCTCATTACCTTCACACGGCCTCGTTCCTCCCAGTGAACACGGGGCCTCTTTGACCCGACGAGGCGTCGCTCCTCTCCTTCTACTCCTTCTTCTCCTTCTACTCCTTCTTCTTCTTCTTCTTCTTCTTCTTCTTCTTCTTCTTCTCACCGTCTCTCCCATTACCTTCACGCGCCCTCGTTCCTCCCCGTCAGCATCGGGTCTCTGTGACCCGGCGAGGCGTCGCTCCTCTCCTTCTACTCCTTCTTCTCCTTCTACTCCTTCTTCTTCTTCTTCTTCTTCTTCTTCTTCTTCTCACCGTCTCTCTCATTACCTTCACGCGCCCTCGTTCCCCCCCGTCAGCATCGGGTCTCTGTGACCTGGCGAGGCGTCGCTCCTCTCCTTCCACTCCTTCTTCTTCTTCCTTTTCCTTTTCTTCTCCTTCTTCTCTTCACTGTCTCTCTCATTACCTTCACGCGGCCTCATTCCTCCCAGTAAACACGGGGCCTCTTTGACCCGACGAGGCGTCGCACCTCTCCTTCTACTCCTTCTACTCCTTCTTCTCCTTCTACTCCTTCTTCTTCTTTGTCTTCTCACTGTCTCTCTCATTACCTTCACACGGCCTCGTTCCTCCCAGTAAACACGGGGCCTCTTTGACCCGAAGAGGCGTCGCACCTCTCCTTCTACTCCTTCTTCTTCTTCTACTCCTTCTTCTTCTTCTTCTTCTTTGTCTTCTTCTCACTGTCTCTCTCATTACCTTCACACGGCCTCGTTCCTCCCAATAAACACGGGGCCTCTTTGACCCGACGAGGCGTCGCTCCTCTCCTTCCACTCCTTCTTCTTCTTCCTTTTCCTTTTCTTCTCCTTCTTCTCTTCACCATCTCTCTTATTACCTTCACGCACCCTCGTTCCTCCCAGTAAACACGGGGCCTCTTTGACCCGACGAGGCGTCGCACCTCTCCTTCCACTCCTTCTTCTCCTTCTACTCCTTCTTCTTCTCACTGTCTCTCTCATTACCTTCACGCACCCTCGTTCCTCCCCGTCAGCATCGGGTCTCTGTGACCCGGCGAGGCTTCGCTCCTCTCCTTCCACTCCTTCTTCTTGTTCTTATTCTTGTTCTTCTTCTTCTTCTTCTTCTTCTCACTGTCTCTCTTATTACTTTAGCACGCCCTCGTTCCTCCCCGGCAGCATCGAGTCTCTGTGACCCGACGTGGCGTCGCTCCTTCCACTCCTTCTTCTTCTTCTTCTTCTTCTTCTTCTCCTTCTCCTCCTTCTCCTTTATCTCTGTGTTGAATGTGGAGGTGGAGGGCAAATGTCTGTTTTGCACTGAGAGGGAGACGGCGTTTCACTGCTTTACTGGGTGTCGTCGGTTGTCTGCACTGTTTTTGTTCCTGTGTTGTGTGTTCACTGCTTTCACTGAGGTTTTTTTTTTCTCTTTTATTTTTACCAGAGACCCGTTCTCCTGTCCACATACGTGTAGCTCTGATCAGGGCCAGGATCAGGCTGGACTTTATTTTTTCATTTTTTTATTTATTTTTTTTTGGGAATGTGCTGAAGATGTGATGTTTGTGTGACTGTGAAACTGATACATGTGAAACAGAAAGGGTTGGAAAAATGAAATGAAAATGTTGAAGCGACACAGATCGTCTAAGATACAGCATGGGCTCAGTAGAAACCAAACTGAGACTGTTATGTTTTTTTTTTTTATTTAATAAGAATTTCTTAAAAGGAAAAACACACAAAGTGAAGCTGTTTAGTTAGCTGCAAATAAAGTGTTCTAAAAGTCAAAATCTTCTTCTCCTTCTTCTCTTCACCGTCTCTCTTATTACCTTCACGCACCCTCGTTCCTCCCCCCGTAAGCATCGGGTCTCTTTGACCCGATGAGACGTCGCTCCTCTCCTTCCCCTCATTCTTCTTCTGTTCACTATCTCTCTTATTACCTTCACACGGCCCCGTTCCTCCCCGGCAGCATCGGGTCTCTGTGACCCGACGAGGCGTCGCTCCTCTCCTTCCACTCGTTTTCTTCTTCTTCTTTGTCTTCTTCTCACCGTCTCTCTCATTACCTTCACACGGCCTCGTTCCTCCCAGTGAACACGGGGCCTCTTTGACCCGACGAGGCGTCGCTCCTCTCCTTCTACTCCTTCTTCTCCTTCTACTCCTTCTTCTTCTTCTTCTTCTTCTTCTTCTTCTTCTTCTCACCGTCTCTCTCATTACCTTCACGCGCCCTCGTTCCTCCCCGTCAGCATCGGGTCTCTGTGACCCGGCGAGGCGTCGCTCCTCTCCTTCTACTCCTTCTTCTCCTTCTACTCCTTCTTCTTCTTCTTCTTCTTCTTCTTCTTCTCACTGTCTCTCTCATTACCTTCACGCGCCCTCGTTCCCCCCCGTCAGCATCGGGTCTCTGTGACCTGGCGAGGCGTCGCTCCTCTCCTTCCACTCCTTCTTCTTCCTTTTCCTTTTCTTCTCCTTCTTCTCTTCACTGTCTCTCTCATTACCTTCACGCGGCCTCATTCCTCCCAGTAAACACGGGGCCTCTTTGACCCGACGAGGCGTCGCACCTCTCCTTCTACTCCTTCTACTCCTTCTTCTCCTTCTACTCCTTCTTCTTCTTTGTCTTCTCACTGTCTCTCTCATTACCTTCACACGGCCTCGTTCCTCCCAGTAAACACGGGGCCTCTTTGACCCGACGAGGCGTCGCACCTCTCCTTCTACTCCTTCTTCTTCTTCTACTCCTTCTTCTTCTTCTTCTTCTTTGTCTTCTTCTCACTGTCTCTCTCATTACCTTCACACGGCCTCGTTCCTCCCAATAAACACGGGGCCTCTTTGACCCGACGAGGCGTCGCTCCTCTCCTTCCACTCCTTCTTCTTCTTCCTTTTCCTTTTCTTCTCCTTCTTCTCTTCACCATCTCTCTTATTACCTTCACGCACCCTCGTTCCTCCCAGTAAACACGGGGCCTCTTTGACCCGACGAGGCGTCGCACCTCTCCTTCCACTCCTTCTTCTCCTTCTACTCCTTCTTCTTCTCACTGTCTCTCTTATTACTTTAGCACACCCTCGTTCCTCCCCGGCAGCATCGAGTCTCTGTGACCCGACGTGGCGTCGCTCCTTCCACTCCTTCTTCTTCTTCTTCTTCTTCTTCTTCTTCTTCTTCTTCTCCTTCTCCTCCTTGTCCTTTATCTCTGTGTTGAATGTGGAGGTGGAGGGCAAATGTCTGTTTTCCACTGAGAGGGAGACGGCGTTTCACTGCTTTACTGGGTGTCGTCGGTTGTCTGCACTGTTTTTGTTCCTGCGTTGTGTGTTCACTGCTTTCACTGAGGTTTTTTTTTTCTCTTTTTTTTTTTACCAAAGACCCGTTCTCCTGTCCACATATGTGTAGCTCTGATCAGGGCCAGGATCAGGCTGGACTTTGTTTTTTTATTTTTTATTTTTTTATTTTTTTGGGGGGAATGTGCTGAAGATGTGATGTTTGTGTGACTGTGAAACTGATACATGTGAAACAGAAAGGGTTGGAAAAATGAAATGAAAATGTTGAAGCGACACAGAGCGTCTAAGATACAGCATGGGCTCAGTAGAAACCAAACTGAGACTGTTATGTTTTTTTTTTTTATTTAATAAGAATTTCTTAAAAGGAAAAACACACAAAGTGAAGCTGTTTAGTTAGCTGCGAATAAAGTGTTCTAAAAGTCAAAATCTTCTTCTTCTTCTTCTTCTTCTCCTCACTCTCTCTCTCTCTCTCACAGGCCGTGGCTGTAAACGCCTTTATCTCTGTGTTGAATGTGGAGGTGGAGGACAAATGTCTGTTTTGCACTGAGAGGGAGACAGCGTTTCACTGCTTTACTGGGTGTCGTCGGTTGTCTGCACTGTTTTTGTTCCTGCGTTGTGTGTTCACTGCTTTCACTGAGTTTTTTACCAGAGAGGTTTTTATTTGTGGTTTTGAATACACTCGCATACTCCTTTTTTTCTTTCTTCTTCTTCTTCTTCTTCTCCGTGACACACACACACACACACACACACACACGCTCTGACTCACTGAGAGAGCATGAATTATCCTGCTGCAGTTCGTCCGACCAGACACCGTTTGTCCAACCAGACTTTCTCACTTGTCGGACTAAATTTGTTTTATTTGTCCGACCAGACACCGTTTGTCCGACCGGACTTTCTCACTTATCTCCCGTGCGCAGGGAAAGTCATCCCACCGGCCCGGACCCCCCTTCTTCCTCCCCTGACTCACTGAGAGAGAGAGAGAGAGAGAGAGAGCATGAATTACCCTACGAAGGGCCGAACATCCAGCGCCCGGTGATTCATCCAGCGAGGGGCCGAACATCCAGCGCCCGGTGATTCATCCAGCGAGGGGCCGAACGTCCAGCGCCCGGTGACTCATCCAGCGAAGCGAGAAACATCCAGAGCCCGGTGATTCATCCAGCGAGGGGCCGAACGTCCAGTGACTCATCCAGATTCCTCCTCCTCTGACTCACTGAGAGAGAGCAGGAATTGCCCTACGAAGGGCCAAACATCCAGCAACTATGTCCCGCCCCTTGAACAAAATAGACCAGCTCACACATCAGCAAGCCAGAGGAGAGGCAGAAGGCCCTGGGAAAGGTAGGTAGGAAATGAAAGGAGGACGAAAGGACTTGTCTTTTTTTTTTTTTTTTTTTTTTTTTTTTTTACATATTGTCTTCACTTTTTGACTTTATTTCTATATTTTTTTTTTATCCTTTTCGCTTCTCTTTTTAACTTAAATTTAAAATTTATTTATGTATTTCTAGGGCTGGACTCAGACGCAGCACGGACGACGAGAGGAGGGCGAGGAGGAGGAGGAGGATGAACAGGACGACGAACATGAACGACGTCTCGGCGCCGACGAGGAGGAGAACGGACGCGAACGAGGCGGTCGGTTGTCGCGAAGAACCTCTCCGCACCCAGACGTTTCGCAGTCGGGTAAAGGACGGAGCGAACGTGGTGCGAAGAACGACAGGTGAGTACGAAGCAAGAAGAGGAGGAGGAGAGGAGAGGAGAAGCCACGAGTCCACGAGTCCTCTCAGCGCCGGCGCAAGCGTTCAGCCGCCTGACGAACCTGGCTCGACTCCGAGAAGGGGTGACGATGAGCAGGGTAGAGGGCGATGGGGACGCGTGAGACCCGACGAGGCGTCGCTCCTCTCCTTCCACTCGTTTTCTTCTTCTTCTTTGTCTTCTTCTCACCGTCTCTCTTATTACCTTCACGCACCCTCGTTCCTCCCCCCGTAAGCATCGGGTCTCTTTGACCCGATGAGACGTCGCTCCTCTCCTTCCCCTCATTCTTCTTCTGTTCACTATCTCTCTTATTACCTTCACACGGCCCCGTTCCTCCCCGGCAGCATCGGGTCTCTGTGACCCGACGAGGCGTCGCTCCTCTCCTTCCACTCGTTTTCTTCTTCTTCTTTGTCTTCTTCTCACCGTCTCTCTCATTACCTTCACACGGCCTCGTTCCTCCCAGTGAACACGGGGCCTCTTTGACCCGACGAGGCGTCGCTCCTCTCCTTCTACTCCTTCTTCTCCTTCTACTCCTTCTTCTTCTTCTTCTTCTTCTTCTTCTTCTTCTTCTCACCGTCTCTCTCATTACCTTCACGCGCCCTCGTTCCTCCCCGTCAGCATCGGGTCTCTGTGACCCGGCGAGGCGTCGCTCCTCTCCTTCTACTCCTTCTTCTCCTTCTACTCCTTCTTCTTCTTCTTCTTCTTCTTCTTCTCACCGTCTCTCTCATTACCTTCACGCGCCCTCGTTCCCCCCCGTCAGCATCGGGTCTCTGTGACCTGGCGAGGCGTCGCTCCTCTCCTTCCACTCCTTCTTCTTCTTCCTTTTCCTTTTCTTCTCCTTCTTCTCTTCACTGTCTCTCTCATTACCTTCACGCGGCCTCATTCCTCCCAGTAAACACGGGGCCTCTTTGACCCGACGAGGCGTCGCACCTCTCCTTCTACTCCTTCTACTCCTTCTTCTCCTTCTACTCCTTCTTCTTCTTTGTCTTCTCACTGTCTCTCTCATTACCTTCACACGGCCTCGTTCCTCCCAGTAAACACGGGGCCTCTTTGACCCGACGAGGCGTCGCACCTCTCCTTCTACTCCTTCTTCTTCTTCTACTCCTTCTTCTTCTTCTTCTTCGCGTCCTGAGAGGACGACGAGTCCTCTCAGGACGCGTTCAGCCGCCCAACGAACCTGGCTCGACTCCGAGGAGGGGGACGATGAGCAGGGGAAAGGGCGATGGGGACGCCAGAGGCGAAGAGGACGGCGAGGGACGAGGAAAAGACGACGAGTCCTCTCAGGACGCATTCAGCCGCCCGAGGAACCTGGCTCGACTCCGAGAAGGGGTGACGATGAGCAGGGGAGAGGGTGATGGGGACGCGAGAGGCGAAGAGGACGGCGAGGGACGAGGAAAAGACGACGAGTCCTCTCAGGACGCGTTCAGCCGCCCGACGAACCTGGCTCGACTCCGAGGAGGGGGACGATGAGCAGGGGAGAGGGCGATGGGGACGCGAGAGGCGAAGAGGACGGCGAGGGACGAGGAAAAGACGACGAGTCCTCTCAGGACGCGTTCAGCCGCCCGACGAACCTGGCTCGACTCCGAGGAGGGGGACGATGAGCAGGGGAAAGGGCGATGGGGACGCGAGAGGCGAAGAGGACGGCGAGGGACAAGGAAAAGACGACGAGTCCTCTCAGGACGCGTTCAGCCGCCCGACGAACCTGGCTCGACTCCGAGGAGGGGGACGATGAGCAGGGGAGAGGGCGATGGGGACGCGAGAGGCGAAGAGGACGACGAGGGACGAGGAAAAGACGACGACGAGGGACGGGAGAACGGACGAGAACGAGGCGGTTGGTCGTCGCGAAGAACCTCTCCGCACCCAGACGTTTCGCAGTCGGGTAAAAGACGGAGCGAACGTGGTGCGAAGAACGACAGGTGAGTACGAAGCAAGAAGAGGAGAGGAGAAGAGTGAGAGGCGACGACCGGCCGTCGGGAACGACGACGAGGGAGGAGGAGGAACGGGAACACCACGAGTCCCTCTCAGCACGCGTTCAGCCGCCCGACGAACCTGGCTCGACTCCGAGGAGGGGGACGATGAGCAGGGGAAAGGGCGATGGGGACGCGAGAGGCGAAGAGGACGTCGAGGGACGAGGAAAAGACGACGAGGGATGGGAACACCACGAGTCCTCTCAGCACGCGTTCAGCCGCCCGACGAACCTGGCTCGACTCCGAGGAGGGGGACGATGAGCAGGGGAGAGGGCGATGGGGACGCGAGAGGCGAAGAGGACGGCGAGGGACGAGGAAAAGACGACGGGTCCTCTCAGGACGCGTTCAGCCGCCCGACGAACCTGGCTCGACTCCGAGGAGGGGGACGATGAGCAGGGGAAAGGGCGATGGGGACGCGAGAGGCGAAGAGGACGGCGAGGGACGAGGAAAAGACGACGAGTCCTCTCAGGACGCGTTCAGCCGCCAGACGAACCTGGCTCGACTCCGAGGAGGGGGACGATGAGCAGGGGAGAGGGCGATGGGGACGCGAGAGGCGAAGAGGACGGCGAGGGACGAGGAAAAGACGACGAGTCCTCTCAGGACGCGTTCAGCCGGCCGACGAACCTGGCTCGACTCCGAGGAGGGGGACGATGAGCAGGGGAGAGGGCGATGGGGACGCGAGAGGCGAAGAGGACGGCGAGGGACGAGGAAAAGACGACGAGTCTTCTCAGGACGCGTTCAGCCGCCCGACGAACCTGGCTCGACTCCGAGGAGGGGGACGATGAGCAGGGGAGAGGGCGATGGGGACGCGAGAGGCGAAGAGGACGGCGAGGGACGAGGAAAAGACGACGAGTCCTCTCAGGACGCGTTCAGCCGCCCGACGAACCTGGCTCGACTCCGAGGAGGGGGACGATGAGCAGGGGAGAGGGCGATGGGGACGCGAGAGGCGAAGAGGACGACGAGGGACGAGGAAAAGACGACGACGAGGGACGGGAGAACGGACGAGAACGAGGCGGTTGGTCGTCGCGAAGAACCTCTCCGCACCCAGACGTTTCGCAGTCGGGTAAAAGACGGAGCGAACGTGGTGCGAAGAACGACAGGTGAGTACGAAGCAAGAAGAGGAGAGGAGAAGAGTGAGAGGCGACGACCGGCCGTCGGGAACGACGACGAGGGAGGAGGAGGAACGGGAACACCACGAGTCCTCTCAGCACGCGTTCAGCCGCCCGACGAACCTGGCTCGACTCCGAGGAGGGGGACGATGAGCAGGGGAAAGGGCGATGGGGACGCGAGAGGCGAAGAGGACGTCGAGGGACGAGGAAAAGACGACGAGGGATGGGAACACCACGAGTCCTCTCAGCACGCGTTCAGCCGCCCGACGAACCTGGCTCGACTCCGAGGAGGGGGACGATGAGCAGGGGAGAGGGCGATGGGGACGCGAGAGGCGAAGAGGACGGCGAGGGACGAGGAAAAGACGACGGGTCCTCTCAGGACGCGTTCAGCCGCCCGACGAACCTGGCTCGACTCCGAGGAGGGGGGACGATGAGCAGGGGAAAGGGCGATGGGGACGCGAGAGGCGAAGAGGACGGCGAGGGACGAGGAAAAGACGACGAGTCCTCTCAGGACGCGTTCAGCCGCCAGACGAACCTGGCTCGACTCCGAGGAGGGGGACGATGAGCAGGGGAGAGGGCGATGGGGACGCGAGAGGCGAAGAGGACGGCGAGGGACGAGGAAAAGACGACGAGTCCTCTCAGGACGCGTTCAGCCGGCCGACGAACCTGGCTCGACTCCGAGGAGGGGGACGATGAGCAGGGGAGAGGGCGATGGGGACGCGAGAGGCGAAGAGGACGACGAGGGACGAGGAAAAGACGACGACGAGGGACGGGAGAACGGACGCGAACGAGGCGGTTGGTCGTCGCGAAGAACCTCTCCGCACCCAGACGTTTCGCAGTCGGGTAAAAGACGGAGCGAACGTGGTGTGAAGAACGACAGGTGAGTACGAAGCAAGAAGAGGAGGAGGAGAGGAGAGGAGAAGAGCGAGAGGCGACGACCGACCGTCGGGAACGACGACGAGGGAGGAGGAGGAACGGGAACACCACGAGTCCTCTCAGCGCCGGCGCAAGCGTTCAGCCGCCCGGCGAACCTGGCTCGACTCCGAGGAGGGGGACGATGAGCAGGGGAAAGGGCGACGGGGACGCGAGAGGCGAAGAGGACGGCGAGGGACGAGGAAAGGACGACAAGGGACGGGAACACCACGGGTCCTCTCAGCACGCGTTCAGCCGCCCGACGAACCTGGCTCGACTCCGAGAAGGGGGACGATGAGCAGGGGAGAGGGCGATGGGGACGCGAGAGGCGAAGAGGACGGCGAGGGACGAGGAAAAGACGACGAGTCCTCTCAGGACGCTTTCAGCCGCCCGACGAACCTGGCTCGACTCCGAGGAGGGGGACGATGAGCAGGGGAGAGGGCGATGGGGACGCGAGAGGCGAAGAGGACGGCGAGGGACGAGGAAAAGACGACGAGTCCTCTCAGGACGCGTTCAGCCGCCCGACGAACCTGGCTCGACTCCGAGGAGGGGGACGATGAGCAGGGGAGAGGGCGATGGGGACGCGAGAGGCGAAGAGGACGGCGAGGGACGAGTAAAAGACGACGAGTCCTCTCAGGACGCGTTCAGCCGCCCGACGAACCTGGCTCGACTCCGAGGAGGGGGACGATGAGCAGGGGAAAGGGCGACGGGGACGCGAGAGGAGAAGAGGACGGCGAGGGACGAGGAAAAGACGACGAGGGACGGGAACACCACGAGTCCTCTCAGCACGCGTTCAGCCGCCCGACGAACCTGGCTGGACTCCGAGGAGGGGGACGATGAGCAGGGGAAAGGGCGATGGGGACGCGAGAGGCGAAGAGAAAAGACGACGAGTCCTCTCAGGACGCGTTCAGCCGCCCGACGAACCTGGCTCGACTCCGAGGAGGGGGACGATGAGCAGGGGAAAGGGCGACGGGGACGCGAGAGGAGAAGAGGACGGCGAGGGACGAGGAAAAGACGACGAGGGACGGGAACACCACGAGTCCTCTCAGCACGCGTTCAGCCGCCCGACGAACCTGGCTCGACTCCGAGGAGGGGGACGATGAGCAGGGGAAAGGGCGATGGGGACGCGAGAGGCGAAGAGGACGGCGAGGGACGAGGAAAAGACGACGAGTCCTCTCAGGACGCGTTCAGCCGCCCGACGAACCTGGCTCGACTCCGAGGAGGGGGACGATGAGCAGGGGAGAGGGCGATGGGGACGCGAGAGGCGAAGAGGACGGCGAGGGACGAGTAAAAGACGACGAGTCCTCTCAGGACGCGTTCAGCCGCCCGACGAACCTGGCTCGACTCCGAGGAGGGGGACGATGAGCAGGGGAAAGGGCGACGGGGACGCGAGAGGAGAAGAGGACGGCGAGGGACGAGGAAAAGACGACGAGGGACGGGAGAACGGACGCGAACGAGGCGGTTGGTCGTCGCGAAGAACCTCTCCGCACCCAGACGTTTCGCAGTCGGGTAAAAGACGGAGCGAACGTGGTGTGAAGAACGACAGGTGAGTACGAAGCAAGAAGAGGAGGAGGAGAGGAGAGGAGAAGAGCGAGAGGCGACGACCGACCGTCGGGAACGACGACGAGGGAGGAGGAGGAACGGGAACACCACGAGTCCTCTCAGCGCCTGCGCAAGCGTTCAGCCGCCCAGCGAACCTGGCTCGACTCCGAGGAGGGGGACGATGAGCAGGGGAAAGGGCGACGGGGACGCGAGAGGCGAAGAGGATGGCGAGGGACGAGGAAAGGACGACAAGGGACGGGAACACCAAGAGTCCTCTCAGCACGCGTTCAGCCGCCCGACGAACCTGGCTCGACTCCGAGAAGGGGGACGATGAGCAGGGGAGAGGGCGATGGGGACGCGAGAGGCGAAGAGGACGGCGAGGGACGAGGAAAAGACGACGAGTCCTCTCAGGACGCTTTCAGCCGCCCGACGAACCTGGCTCGACTCCGAGGAGGGGGACGATGAGCAGGGGAGAGGGCGATGGGGACGCGAGAGGCGAAGAGGACGGCGAGGGACGAGGAAAAGACGACGAGTCCTCTCAGGACGCGTTCAGCCGCCCGACGAACCTGGCTCGACTCCGAGGAGGGGGACGATGAGCAGGGGAGAGGGCGATGGGGACGCGAGAGGCGAAGAGGACGGCGAGGGACGAGGAAAAGACGACGAGTCCTCTCAGGGCCGCGTTCAGCCGCCCGACGAACCTGGCTCGACTCCGAGGAGGGGGACGATGAGCAGGGGAAAGGGGCGACGGGGACGCGAGAGGAGAAGAGGACGGCGAGGGACGAGGAAAAGACGACGAGGGACGGGAACACCACGAGTCCCTCTCAGCACGCGTTCAGCCGCCCGACGAACCTGGCTCGACTCCGAGGAGGGGGACGATGAGCAGGGGAAAGGGCGATGGGGACGCGAGAGGCGAAGAGGACGGCGAGGGACGAGGAAAAGACGACGAGTCCTCTCAGGACGCGTTCAGCCGCCCAACGAACCTGGCTCGACTCCGAGGACGGGGACGATGAGCAGGGGAGAGGGCGATGGGGACGCGAGAGGCGAAGAGGACGGCGAGGGACGAGGAAAAGACGACGAGTCCTCTCAGGACGCGTTCAGCCGCCCGACGAACCTGGCTCGACTCCGAGGAGGGGGACGATGAGCAGGGGAGAGGGCGATGGGGACGCGAGAGGCGAAGAGGACGTCGAGGGACGAGGAAAAGACGACGAGGGATGGGAACACCACGAGTCCTCTCAGCACGCGTTCAGCCGCCCGACGAACCTGGCTCGACTCCGAGGAGGGGGGCGATGAGCAGGGGAAAGGGCGATGGGGACGCGAGAGGCGAAGAGGACGTCGAGGGACGAGGAAAAGACGACGAGTCCTCTCAGGACGCTTTCAGCCGCCCGACGAACCTGGCTCGACTCCGAGGAGGGGGACGATGAGCAGGGGAAAGGGCGATGGGGACGCGAGAGGCGAAGAGGATGGCGAGGGACGAGGAAAAGACGACGAGGGACGGGAACACCACGAGTCCTCTCAGCACGCGTTCAGCCGCCCGACGAACCTGGCTCGACTCCGAGGAGGGGGACGATGAGCAGGGGAGAGGGCGATGGGGACGCGAGAGGCGAAGAGGACGGCGAGGGACGAGGAAAAGACGACGAGTCCTCTCAGGACGCGTTCAGCCGCCCGACGAACCTGGCTCGACTCCGAGGAGGGGGACGATGAGCAGGGGAAAGGGCGACGGGGACGCGAGAGGAGAAGAGGACGGCGAGGGACGAGGAAAAGACGACGAGGGACGGGAACACCACGAGTCCTCTCAGCACGCGTTCAGCCGCCCGACGAACCTGGCTCGACTCCGAGGAGGGGGACGATGAGCAGGGGAAAGGGCGATGGGGACGCGAGAGGCGAAGAGGACGGCGAGGGACGAGGAAAAGACGACGAGTCCTCTCAGGACGCGTTCAGCCGCCCAACGAACCTGGCTCGACTCCGAGGACGGGGACGATGAGCAGGGGAGAGGGCGATGGGGACGCGAGAGGCGAAGAGGACGGCGAGGGACGAGGAAAAGACGACGAGTCCTCTCAGGACGCGTTCAGCCGCCCGACGAACCTGGCTCGACTCCGAGGAGGGGGACGATGAGCAGGGGAGAGGGCGATGGGGACGCGAGAGGCGAAGAGGACGTCGAGGGACGAGGAAAAGACGACGAGGGATGGGAACACCACGAGTCCTCTCAGCACGCGTTCAGCCGCCCGACGAACCTGGCTCGACTCCGAGGAGGGGGGCGATGAGCAGGGGAAAGGGCGATGGGGACGCGAGAGGCGAAGAGGACGTCGAGGGACGAGGAAAAGACGACGAGTCCTCTCAGGACGCTTTCAGCCGCCCCGACGAACCTGGCTCGACTCCGAGGAGGGGGACGATGAGCAGGGGAAAGGGCGATGGGGACGCGAGAGGCGAAGAGGATGGCGAGGGACGAGGAAAAGACGACGAGGGACGGGAACACCACGAGTCCTCTCAGCACGCGTTCAGCCGCCCGACGAACCTGGCTCGACTCCGAGGAGGGGGACGATGAGCAGGGCAAAGGGCGATGGGGACGCGAGAGGCGAAGAGGACGGCGAGGGACGAGGAAAAGACGATGAGTCCTCTCAGGACGCGTTCAGCCGCCCGACGAACCTGGCTCGACTCCGAGGAGGGGGACGATGAGCAGGGGAAAGGGGCGATGGGGACGCGAGAGGCGAAGAGGACGGCGAGGGACGAGGAAAAGATGACGAGTCCTCTCAGGACGCGTTCAGCCGCCCGACGAACCTGGCTCGACTCCGAGGAGGGGGACGATGAGCAGGGGAAAGGGCGATGGGGACGCGAGAGGCGAAGAGGACGTCGAGGGACGAGGAAAAGACGACGAGGGATGGGAACACCACGAGTCCTCTCAGCACGCGTTCAGCCGCCCGACGAACCTGGCTCGACTCCGAGGAGGGGGGCGATGAGCAGGGGAAAGGGCGATGGGGACGCGAGAGGCGAAGAGGACGTCGAGGGACGAGGAAAAGACGACGAGTCCTCTCAGGACGCTTTCAGCCGCCCCGACGAACCTGGCTCGACTCCGAGGAGGGGGACGATGAGCAGGGGAAAGGGCGATGGGGACGCGAGAGGCGAAGAGGATGGCGAGGGACGAGGAAAAGACGACGAGGGACGGGAACACCACGAGTCCTCTCAGGACGCGTTCAGCCGCCCGACGAACCTGGCTCGACTCCGAGGAGGGGGACGATGAGCAGGGGAAAGGGCGATGGGGACGCGAGAGGCGAAGAGGACGGCGAGGGACGAGGAAAAGATGACGAGTCCTCTCAGGACGCGTTCAGCCGCCCGACGAACCTGGCTCGACTCCGAGGAGGGGGACGATGAGCAGGGGAAAGGGCGATGGGGACGCGAGAGGCGAAGAGGACGTCGAGGGACGAGGAAAAGACGACGAGGGATGGGAACACCACGAGTCCTCTCAGCACGCGTTCAGCCGCCCGACGAACCTGGCTCGACTCCGAGGAGGGGGGGCGATGAGCAGGGGAAAGGGCGATGGGGACGCGAGAGGCGAAGAGGACGTCGAGGGACGAGGAAAAGACGACGAGTCCTCTCAGGACGCTTTCAGCCGCCCCGACGAACCTGGCTCGACTCCGAGGAGGGGGACGATGAGCAGGGGAAAGGGCGATGGGGACGCGAGAGGCGAAGAGGATGGCGAGGGACGAGGAAAAGACGACGAGGGACGGGAACACCACGAGTCCTCTCAGCACGCGTTCAGCCGCCCGACGAACCTGGCTCGACTCCGAGGAGGGGGACGATGAGCAGGGCAAAGGGCGATGGGGACGCGAGAGGCGAAGAGGACGGCGAGGGACGAGGAAAAGACGACGAGTCCTCTCAGGACGCGTTCAGCCGCCCGACGAACCTGGCTCGACTCCGAGGAGGGGGACGATGAGCAGGGGAAAGGGCGATGGGGACGCGAGAGGCGAAGAGGACGTCGAGGGACGAGGAAAAGACGACGAGGGATGGGAACACCACGAGTCCTCTCAGCACGCGTTCAGCCGCCCGACGAACCTGGCTCGACTCCGAGGAGGGGGGCGATGAGCAGGGGAAAGGGCGATGGGGACGCGAGAGGCGAAGAGGACGTCGAGGGACGAGGAAAAGACGACGAGTCCTCTCAGGACGCTTTCAGCCGCCCGACGAACCTGGCTCGACTCCGAGGAGGGGGACGATGAGCAGGGGAAAGGGCGATGGGGACGCGAGAGGCGAAGAGGATGGCGAGGGACGAGGAAAAGACGACGAGGGACGGGAACACCACGAGTCCTCTCAGGACGCGTTCAGCCGCCCGACGAACCTGGCTCGACTCCGAGGAGGGGGACGATGAGCAGGGGAAAGGGCGATGGGGACGCGAGAGGCGAAGAGGACGGCGAGGGACGAGGAAAAGATGACGAGTCCTCTCAGGACGCGTTCAGCCGCCCGACGAACCTGGCTCGACTCCGAGGAGGGGGACGATGAGCAGGGGAAAGGGCGATGGGGACGCGAGAGGCGAAGAGGACGTCGAGGGACGAGGAAAAGACGACGAGGGATGGGAACACCACGAGTCCTCTCAGCACGCGTTCAGCCGCCCGACGAACCTGGCTCGACTCCGAGGAGGGGGGCGATGAGCAGGGGAAAGGGCGATGGGGACGCGAGAGGCGAAGAGGACGTCGAGGGACGAGGAAAAGACGACGAGTCCTCTCAGGACGCTTTCAGCCGCCCGACGAACCTGGCTCGACTCCGAGGAGGGGGACGATGAGCAGGGGAAAGGGCGATGGGGACGCGAGAGGCGAAGAGGATGGCGAGGGACGAGGAAAAGACGACGAGGGACGGGAACACCACGAGTCCCTCTCAGCACGCGTTCAGCCGCCCGACGAACCTGGCTCGACTCCGAGGAGGGGGACGATGAGCAGGGCAAAGGGCGATGGGGACGCGAGAGGCGAAGAGGACGGCGAGGGACGAGGAAAAGACGACGAGTCCCTCTCAGGACGCGTTCAGCCGCCCGACGAACCTGGCTCGACTCCGAGGAGGGGGACGATGAGCAGGGGAAAGGGCGATGGGGACGCGAGAGGCGAAGAGGACGGCGAGGGACGAGGAAAAGATGACGAGTCCTCTCAGGACGCGTTCAGCCGCCCGACGAACCTGGCTCGACTCCGAGGAGGGGGACGATGAGCAGGGGAAAGGGCGATGGGGACGCAAGAGGCGAAGAGGACGGCGAGGGACGAGGAAAAGACGACGAGTCCTCTCAGGACGCGTTCAGCCGCCCGACGAACCTGGCTCGACTCCGAGGAGGGGGACGATGAGCAGGGGAAAGGGCGATGGGGACGCGAGAGGCGAAGAGGACGGCGAGGGACGAGGAAAAGACGACGAGGGACGGGAACACCACGAGTCCTCTCAGCACGCGTTCAGCCGCCCGACGAACCTGGCTCGACTCCGAGGAGGGGGACGATGAGCAGGGGAAAGGGCAATGGGGACGCGAGAGGCGAAGAGGACGGCGGGCGAGGGACGAGGAAAAGACGACGAGTCCTCTCAGGGACGCGTTCAGCCACCCGACGAACCTGGCTCGACTCCGAGGAGGGGGACGATGAGCAGGGGAAAGGGCGATGGGGACGCGAGAGGCGAAGAGGACGGCGAGGGACGAGGAAAAGACGACGAGTCCTCTCAGGACGCGTTCAGCCGCCCAACGAACCTGGCTCGACTCCGAGGACGGGGACGATGAGCAGGGGAGAGGGCGATGGGGACGCGAGAGGCGAAGAGGACGGCGAGGGACGAGGAAAAGACGACGAGTCCTCTCAGGACGCGTTCAGCCGCCCGACGAACCTGGCTCGACTCCGAGGAGGGGGACGATGAGCAGGGGAGAGGGCGATGGGGACGCGAGAGGCGAAGAGGACGTCGAGGGACGAGGAAAAGACGACGAGGGATGGGAACACCACGAGTCCTCTCAGCACGCGTTCAGCCGCCCGACGAACCTGGCTCGACTCCGAGGAGGGGGGCGATGAGCAGGGGAAAGGGCGATGGGGACGCGAGAGGCGAAGAGGACGTCGAGGGACGAGGAAAAGACGACGAGTCCTCTCAGGACGCTTTCAGCCGCCCGACGAACCTGGCTCGACTCCGAGGAGGGGGACGATGAGCAGGGGAAAGGGCGATGGGGACGCGAGAGGCGAAGAGGATGGCGAGGGACGAGGAAAAGACGACGAGGGACGGGAACACCACGAGTCCTCTCAGCACGCGTTCAGCCGCCCGACGAACCTGGCTCGACTCCGAGGAGGGGGACGATGAGCAGGGCAAAGGGCGATGGGGACGCGAGAGGCGAAGAGGACGGCGAGGGACGAGGAAAAGACGACGAGTCCTCTCAGGACGCGTTCAGCCGCCCGACGAACCTGGCTCGACTCCGAGGAGGGGGACGATGAGCAGGGGAAAGGGCGATGGGGACGCGAGAGGCGAAGAGGACGGCGAGGGACGAGGAAAAGATGACGAGTCCTCTCAGGACGCGTTCAGCCGCCCGACGAACCTGGCTCGACTCCGAGGAGGGGGACGATGAGCAGGGGAAAGGGCGATGGGGACGCGAGAGGCGAAGAGGACGTCGAGGGACGAGGAAAAGACGACGAGGGATGGGAACACCACGAGTCCTCTCAGCACGCGTTCAGCCGCCCGACGAACCTGGCTCGACTCCGAGGAGGGGGGCGATGAGCAGGGGAAAGGGCGATGGGGACGCGAGAGGCGAAGAGGACGTCGAGGGACGAGGAAAAGACGACGAGTCCTCTCAGGACGCTTTCAGCCGCCCGACGAACCTGGCTCGACTCCGAGGAGGGGGACGATGAGCAGGGGAAAGGGCGATGGGGACGCGAGAGGCGAAGAGGATGGCGAGGGACGAGGAAAAGACGACGAGGGACGGGAACACCACGAGTCCTCTCAGGACGCGTTCAGCCGCCCGACGAACCTGGCTCGACTCCGAGGAGGGGGACGATGAGCAGGGGAAAGGGCGATGGGGACGCGAGAGGCGAAGAGGACGGCGAGGGACGAGGAAAAGATGACGAGTCCTCTCAGGACGCGTTCAGCC
This sequence comes from Argyrosomus regius, assembly GCA_946959425.1. Classification (NCBI taxonomy): domain Eukaryota; kingdom Metazoa; phylum Chordata; class Actinopteri; family Sciaenidae; genus Argyrosomus; species Argyrosomus regius. The sequence continues at coordinate 102,375 of CAMPSB010000211.1, forward strand.
GCCCGACGAACCTGGCTCGACTCCGAGGAGGGGGACGATGAGCAGGGGAAAGGGCGATGGGGACGCGAGAGGCGAAGAGGACGTCGAGGGACGAGGAAAAGACGACGAGGGATGGGAACACCACGAGTCCTCTCAGCACGCGTTCAGCCGCCCGACGAACCTGGCTCGACTCCGAGGAGGGGGGCGATGAGCAGGGGAAAGGGCGATGGGGACGCGAGAGGCGAAGAGGACGTCGAGGGACGAGGAAAAGACGACGAGGGACGGGAACACCACGAGTCCTCTCAGCACGCGTTCAGCCGCCCGACGAACCTGGCTCGACTCCGAGGAGGGGGACGATGAGCAGGGGAAAGGGCAATGGGGACGCGAGAGGCGAAGAGGACGGCGAGGGACGAGGAAAAGACGACGAGTCCTCTCAGGACGCGTTCAGCCACCCGACGAACCTGGCTCGACTCCGAGGAGGGGGACGATGAGCAGGGGAAAGGGCGATGGGGACGCGAGAGGCGAAGAGGACGGCGAGGGACGAGGAAAAGACGACGAGTCCTCTCAGGACGCGTTCAGCCGCCCGACGAACCTGGCTCGACTCCGAGGAGGGGGACGATGAGCAGGGGAAAGGGCGATGGGGACGCGAGAGGCGAAGAGGACGGCGAGGGACGAGGAAAAGACGACGAGTCCTCTCAGGACGCGTTCAGCCGCCCGACGAACCTGGCTCGACTCCGAGGAGGGGGACGATGAGCAGGGGAGAGGGCGATGGGGACGCGAGAGGCGAAGAGGACGACGAGGGACGAGGAAAAGACGACGACGAGGAACGGGAGAACGGACGCGAACGAGGCTGCCGGTTGCCGCGAAGAACCTCTCCGCACCCAGGCGTTTCGCTGTCGGGGAAAGGATAGAGCGAACGCGGTGCGAAGAACGACAGGTGAGTACGAAGCAAGAAGAGGAGGAGAGGAGAGGAGAGGAGAGGAGCGAGAGGCGACGACCGGCCACCGCGAACGACCTCTCAGCGTACACGTACTAATATATCACCCCCTTCCGCCATCTTTGCCGCCACACGCCGAGCCCACAGCAAACAACCATGACAGCGCGACGTTCTACCGCTCAAAGGTTCCTACAACAGCCTTTTTCCAGCTCGCCATGTGAAGAAAGCAGCGAAGAAAACGAAGATGAAGAAGAAGAAGAAGGTAAGTGGGTAGGTTGGTATTTAGGTAATTTATTACTGATGATGATAATAATAATAATAATAATAATAATAATAATAATAAAATAATATCTGTCTTCATCCTCCTCCTCCTCCTCCTCAGCATCATCATCATCATCATCATCATCATCACCTTCCGAAGAAGAAAGAGGACGTAAAGGGGAACATCGCGCAAAAAAACAGCCGCAGCTGCGGGGCGAGGAGAGGAAGCGAGAGCGAGAGGAGAGCTCTACGCTAAGACGGGTCGCCTACGCTCTACGGCTAAGACAGCCGGAGCAAGAGCGAGGGGACGGGAGGACGAGGAGGTGGCGAAGGGAGGAAGAGGTGAGGAATCGAGAGCGAGAGGAGAGAATTTCTCAACAGCGAGAGGATAGGAAGACGAGGCAGCTGCGAAGGCAGCAGAGGAATTGTGATCGGGAGCTAGAGGAGAGAAGAGAGGAGGAGGAGGAGGAGGGACAGGAGGAGAACACGAGGTGTTTCGCTGCCAAAAAGGCCCTAGGAGAGACACGGTCTCGCGAAACTCGCTCCGACTCCGAGGATGAGGATGAGGATGAGGAGGAGGAAAGGACAAAGCGAAAGCGGCGCGAAGAACGAGAGGAGGATGGGGAACGGGAGAACACGAGGTGGTCGGCGGCCACGTACTCGATGCTACGGCGGGGGCGAGGGGACGGGAGGACGAAGGGATGGCGAAAGGAGGAAGAGGAGAGGAATCGAGAGCGAGAGGAGAGCATTTCTCAACAGCGAGAGCGAGAGGATAGGAAGACGAGGCAGCTGCAAAGGCAGCAGAGGAAGCTTGATCGGGAGCTAGAGGAGAGAAGAGAGGATGAGGATGAGGATGAGGATGAGGAGGAGGAGGAGGGACAGGAGGAGAACACGAGGCGTTTCGCTGCCAAAAAGGCCCTAGGAGAGACACGGTCTCGCGAACGGGCGGAAAGGACAAAGCGAAAGCGGCGAGAAGAAGAACGAGAGGAGGACGGGGAACGGGAGAACACGAGGCGGTCGGCTGCCACGGACTCGCTACGGCGAGAGCGAGGGGACGGGGGGACGAGGGGATGGCGAAAGAAGGAAGAGGAGAGGAATCGACAGCGAGAGGATAGGAAGACGAGGCAGCTTCGAAGGCAGCAGGAGAAGGGTGATCTAGAGGAGCTAGAGGAGAGAAGAGAGGAGGAGGAGGAGGATGAGGAGGGACAGGAGGAGAACACGAGGCGTTTCGCTGCCAAAAAGGCCCTAGGAGAGACACGGTCTCGCGAAACTCGCTCCGACTCCGAGGATGAGGATGAGGATGAGGAGGAGGAAAGGACAAAGCGAAAGCGGCGCGAAGAACGAGAGGAGGATGGGGAACGGGAGAACACGAGGTGGTCGGCGGCCACGTACTCGATGCTACGGCGGGGGCGAGGGGACGGGAGGACGAAGGGATGGCGAAAGGAGGAAGAGGAGAGGAATCGAGAGCGAGAGGAGAGCATTTCTCAACAGCGAGAGCGAGAGGATAGGAAGACGAGGCAGCTGCAAAGGCAGCAGAGGAAGCTTGATCGGGAGCTAGAGGAGAGAAGAGAGGATGAGGATGAGGATGAGGAGGAGGAGGAGGGACAGGAGGAGAACACGAGGCGTTTCGCTGCCAAAAAGGCCCTAGGAGAGACACGGTCTCGCGAACGGGCGGAAAGGACAAAGCGAAAGCGGCGAGAAGAAGAACGAGAGGAGGACGGGGAACGGGAGAACACGAGGCGGTCGGCTGCCACGGACTCGCTACGGCGAGAGCGAGGGGACGGGGGGACGAGGGGATGGCGAAAGAAGGAAGAGGAGAGGAATCGACAGCGAGAGGATAGGAAGACGAGGCAGCTTCGAAGGCAGCAGGAGAAGGGTGATCTAGAGGAGCTAGAGGAGAGAAGAGAGGAGGAGGAGGAGGATGAGGAGGGACAGGAGGAGAACACGAGGCGTTTCGCTGCCAAAAAGGCCCTAGGAGAGGGCTTGTCAGGCGAGCATTGCTCTGAAGAGGACCTGGACGTATCACAAGAAGAAGAAGAAGAAGAAGGGGAAGAATACACCCCATCAGATCAGGAAAATGTAACATCATCCTCGGAAGAAGAAGAAGAAGAAGAAGAAGAAGAAGGAGAAGGAGGAGAAGGGGAAGGAGAAGAAGAAGGAGCAGGGGAAGGAGAAGAGGGAGAGGACGAAGAAGAAGAAGAAGAAGAAAACCTTCTTGTTGCACCAGAGACGTTCCTGTCAAGAAATGGGAAAATAACTTTAAAAATAACAGCAGCAGCAGCAGCAGCAGCAGCAGCCCTGGCCGCCGGGGCCCACGGCCTACGCGGCTTCCAACGTCCGAGATATCGTCTCGGCGTTCTGCCTCTTCCTCACGCCGGAAATAGACAAAATCATCCTGGAGGAGACTAATCGCGAGGGTCTTAGGAAATACGGAACAGACAGCTGGAAGCGGATAGATGAGATCGACCTGCACGCCTACATGGGGCTGCTCATCCTAGCCGGTGTGTACAGGTCCCGAGGCGAGGCCACAGCCAGCCTGTGGGACGCGGAGAGCGGACGTGCCATTTTCCGCGCCACGATGTCGCTCAAAGTCTTTCACGTTTACTCGAAGCTGGTGCGGTTCGATGACCGCGAAACGAGACCGGAGAGACGAGCCTCGGACAAACTGGCCGCTGTGAGAAAGGTCTGGGACGCGTGGGTCGAGCGGCTACCGACCCTCTACAACCCTGGGCATCACGTCACGGTGGATGAGCAACTGGTTCCGTTCAGAGGTGATGACACGAACGCTAAATCAATAAAAACTTTTCATTCATTTATTTATATATATATATATATATAGAGAGAGAGAGAGAGAGAGATACACAATAAAGTTTTTTTTTGTCTTTGTCTTTCTTTTGGTAGCGATAGGATGAAACACACACACACACACACACACACACAGACTACAGAATGTTCCAGAAAGTCCCAGAATCTTCTGGCTTGTTATCTGGCAGCATGCCAAGTTTTCTGTTGGGACTGAGAAAGGGTATAACAGAGGTGGTGGTGGTGGGATAAACCACACAGGCAGCTCAACCACAATGTTCCGTAAAGTTCCAGAATCTTCTGTGTTGTTATCTGGCAGCATGCCAAGTTTCTGTTGGGACTGAGAAAGGGTATAACGGTGGTGGGATAAACCACAGAATGTTCCGGAAAGTCCAAGAATCTGTGTTATCTGGCAACATGCCAAGTTTTCTGTTGGGACTGAGAAAGGGTATAACAGAGGTGGTGGTGGTGGGATAAACCACAGAATGTTCCGGAAAGTCCCAGAATCTTCTGGGTTGTTATCTGGCAGCATGCCAAGTTTTCTGTTGGAACTGAAAAAAGATATGGCGGTGGTGGGGCAATAAACCGCACATGCAGATAAACGACAGAATGTTCCAGAAAGTCTCAGAATCCTCTGGTTTGTTACTTTCTGTTGGGACTGAGAAAAAAAAAACAGATACGGTGGTAGTGGAGTGATAAAATAGACAGTTCTGTAATCTCTCTCTCTCTCTCTCTCTCTCTCTCGATTCCATCAACGCCCAAGGCCGTTGCTCCTTTCGACAGTATATGCCGAACAAGCCTGCCAGGTATGGGATCAAGTCGTGGGTGGCCTGCGATGCCAGATCCAGCTACGCTTGGAAAATGCAACTTTACATGAGGAAGAAGCCCGCCGCCGCTGCTGCCGGAGAAGAAAAAGAAGAAGGTAGAGAGGAGGAGGAGGAGGAGGAGGAGGAGGCTCAGAGAAGAATCAGGCAATGCGCGTGGTGCTCGACGTAACGGAGGGCCTGACGGGTCGCAACATCACCTGCGACAATTTCTTCACTTCCTACGAACTCGCGCGCTCCTCCTCGAAAAGAACAACACCTTGCTCGGCACGATCAGAAAGAACAAACCCGAGCTACCGGACGCCCTGCTCGCGCTCCGAGGGAGACGGGTCCTCTCCTCCAAGTTCGCCTTCACGCGCGACACCGCGCTGGTCTCCTACCTGGCCAAGAAAAACAAGAACGTGCTGCTGCTCAGCACGTTCCACGCTCGGACCGCGGACGTCGTAGGCCAGCGACGGCGGCTGCGCGCGGACAATAAGCCCGCCGTCATCCTGGACTACAACGCCAACAAAGGCGGCGTGGACAACCTGGACAAAGTCGTCGGCACCTACAGCTGCAGGAGGATGACGGCTCGCTGGCCCCTCGCCGTCTTCCACAACATTCTCGACGTGTCCTCCTACAACGCCTTCGTGATATGGAGAGAGCTCAACCCCGACTGGCTGCCCGGCAAGAGGAGGGTGTTTCTCGAGCAGCTAGGCAAGGCGCTCGTCGCTCCGCTCATCGAACGGAGGACTCGTCTGCCGAGAGCCGAAGCGGTCGTGGCGGTCGTGAAAACCTATCGGCTGGCGGCCGGCGGTGGAGGTGGACGGATCGCTTCTTCTGTCGCTTCTTCTTCTTCTTCTTCTTCTTCTGCATCTGCGTCTGCGTCTGCCCCTTCTCTGGGGGCTGAGCCTCCCGACTCGACCCAGGTCGTTTCCATGGCCCCTGTCAACCCACGCATCCCTGAGAGTAAGAGGAAGAGGTGTCAGGTCTGTCCCTCCAAGAAGGACTGTAAAACGCAAAACGTCTGCCGTGGCTGCGAGAAATACATTTGCAGAGGCTGCGCGCTCCTCTACTGCCCCGCGTGTGCCGACTCCTCCTGCTCATCCTTGGAGCGCGGGTCAGTTTGACCCGGTTGCGTCTGCTCTATCCTTGGAGAGCGGGTCAGTTTGACCCGGTGCGCCTGCTCCATCCTTGGAGCGCGGGTCAGTTTGACCCGGTTGCGCCTGCTCTATCCTTGGAGAGCGGTGTAACTCCAGGAGAAGAACACTGCCACCTCTGGTTGTGAAACAAACAGAGAAGAACACTGCCACCTGGTTGTGAAACAAGAAAGAAGAATGCTGCCACCTGGTTGTGAAACAAGAAAGAAGAACATTGCCACCTGTATGCTGTGTCATGTATGTGAATAAAGAACACATATCACTCAAATAAATGCTCATTTGTTGCGTTTATTGGTATCACAAAAGTACAGAAAGAAATCAGCGTGTAATTCGAGATGAAGAACACTTTCACCTCAATGCAATCAGACATCAATCATCAGAGTCATCAGAGTTTATAAAGACAACTCCCCGACCCTGGCATCTCGTCGTTGTCGGCGTAGTTTTCTGTCTTTGGTTTCTTCCACCGGATACCGCCTTTTCATGTTTAACAGACCCCTCATCTTCGGGACTGGACTCTGGTCCGCTGACATGGGTTGCATCGGAATCGGCATCATCAACATCCTCTTGCCCGTCAGAGTCATCATAGACATAAGGAATCGCAAAAAGGCCCAGGGGTCTCATTTTTCCTTTTCTTCTTTTTTGGTCTCTTCCTGATTGCATGACACACGTGCCAGAGGCTCCAGCGGCAGGGGTTACAGCTGACCCAGCGGCACCGGTTCCAGCAGCCAATTCTTCATCACAGATGCTGGTTGCATCGTTGTCAGCACCATCAACGTCCCCACGCCATGTCACAGCCACATGTGGTGAGGGTACCGCTTTTTCACATTCAACGCGTTCAATGCGCCTGCTCTATCCTTTGAGCGTGGGTCAGTTTGACCCGCTGCGAGAGGACACCGGATGTATACGGAATGCGAAGGGCGACAGGAGGGTTAAATGGCCAAGTCTGGCTAATATGAGTGAGAGTTCGGTTCCATCAAAGAGGCTGAAATTAGCCCCAACTCAGTAACCATGGAAACTATGACTCTGGCTAAGCCTCAACCATGGCTAAGCCAGAACTGTGGCTCAGGTTTCCGTTCCATCAATCTGAGCCTCAACCCTTTCCACCAAGGTGGCTAATGTGAATGCCAGCCAAGTAACCATGGTAACTTATGCTACCGGGCAAACCTGGTCTGTAGCAGGCTAAAAGTGAAGCTTAGCACCATCTATGATCAAAGAATGTCCAATAGACAGAAACAGAGACACACAACTGTCATGGAATGATAAAATAATATGTAAAACATAAAATATATAATAAAATGTATTAACCCTTAGAAGCCGACGATCACGCCGGCGTGATCAAATCATGTGACCACCTCATTACGTCACTGCACAGTGTATAGCGCACGTAGAGCGATGCATAAATTAATATAATTTTTCAAATCGGATTTTATGTGTTTTATGTGTTTTTTGGCTAAATGTGTTTATACAGTATGTCAAAGTGAAAAAATAATAGTCAGATCATATAGGAAATGTTGTGCTGAAAAAAATGATACCAAACATGGGCATGGTAAACATTTTGTAATGTGGTACATGAAGACAAAATCAAAAGTATCCAAAAACGGCCAAAATAGGCTCAGGACTCTATGGGTTAAAGAAATTATTTATACTAATAATTATATATTATCTATAAGTACATTAAAGAACATTATTACGAAAATAAAATATAATAAAAAATAAGACACAAATAAATACAAAATTAAACTAATTAGCAAAAAAATATAATAAAAGGAAATTGAGGCATTGAAAATAAAAGATTGAATAGGTACACCAAACCACAATTAGATGTAAATGCCCTCCACTCTCCACCCCCACACACCCTCCTTGCCTCCTATTGGCTGGCAAAGCCAAAGCCAATTGAGGTCAATTGACAAAGGCCAAGACATTTAAGCAGTGCATTCAAGAGAGGGAGAGGGACACAGAGAGACAAAGAGAGATAGAGTGAGAAGGAGAAAGAGAGATTGAGTGAGACATTCCAACATGGCATGCCCATTCATTGACAACCCAGTGAATGAAGAGGCCCGGATAATTCAACGGGCCTTCCGACCACCACCAGCACCAAGGGTCTTCCAGGACAATCAGTTGATGAATGAATATCACTTTCTAACATTACTACTAGGGCTGCCAAATGATAAAATATGGAGAATTTCACATAAATTGCAGTGAAACAATAATGCTATTTTAATTATGTTCATATGAATGTTACTTATTAGGGCTGTCTTTTTGTTCTTTGGGGATTTTCCTTTTAATTTTAGGGATTTGGTTGCATTAATAGGTCCACATAATTGATTAGTTTAAAACAAAAACCATCAAGAAATCAATTGGTAGATTATTGTCTACATATATTTTGTCCCTTTGATGGGGGATTTATATAACATGATGATGCTGCGATAATTCATTTTCTTTGTCACTTACGCATTCAGCCTGTCGGCAATATTCTGCCACGCCACATCCCTCGCTTTATTGATTGCCGCGGTATTGCCCTTCTTTCGGATTATGTGGCTGTAATCCTCATATACCTCCATGAGGAGGGTTCGCTCCGCTGCGGAGAACATCTCCGCACGCTCCTTTCCCTTGCTTTTCGGCATTTTTGACAGTTTTCGCTCTGGACTAGTATGGGCTTTTTATTTTCCCTGTGGGCGTGCACAAGTTGAGGCTTAACAGGTGAGGCTTGACTAAGCGTCAGGTGGAGCTAGCTGATTTCACTTGATGGAACGACTTGGAGCTAGATTGGGAAGTGGAGCTTAGTCAAGCTTCAAGCTTACACCTAAGTCTGGCAATTCTTAGCTACGTTGATGGAATACCCGCCAGGTGGCTCGATTGCAGCAGACAATGTTTGTTTGCCTGTTTTTTTTTTAAGACTGAACATTTATTTATGTTACTATAAACAGTTACTTTATATATTTATTACGTTTATATGTTAACGTTTTTACTTGAGTGTTACTTGAAAAAGTATTAAAATATGTTTCTTCAGCTTGTGGTCTGTGATTTCATTTGTTTGTGGTTTATCTTAATGCTACAGCCAGTCTCTGCTTAGGTTCTTTGGCAGCTCTGTAGTTTGTGCTTTGCCTGGTCACTTCAGGGCCGGTGAGGGATAGAAGTTCGTACATTTGCTCTGCAATTATTCTGGAATACTGATGGTGGCGTTGGCTGTCCAACCTCAGTTCAGCCACCAGATGGTAAAAATCACCTTGTCTTCTTTGCTGGTTGAGGGGAGGAACCCAAAATCGGCTTCTTCTCCCTCTTCCCCTCCTCTGCAGTCCTTCAAGTAGGAGAACTAATGCAAGTGTTCTCCTTCTGCTAACAGGCACTGTATGTGAACAATACACATGAAATAATTATAATGAATGAAATTTATTGTTTTATAAACAAAACAAAAGCCACAAATCATTGTTCCATGTCTTGTCATTCATAACTGGACTTTCAACAGTATTAACTATGTAATTACAGTGTCAATACAGCACAACAAAGTAGGACATAATGAAACTACGATTAAAATCATAAAACCAGACAAATATAGAAACTGAGGAGCAAACTTACCCATGGTAGAAGCAGAAAATTGAGGATAGATGGCCAGATCAACAGTTCTTCCACGTCGGAGAAGCAAAATAAGCTGTTTGTTGTTGTTGTTTCCTTTATAAACAGTTTATCGCGGGATCTTGCGGTCTCGCGTACGTTCAGGATTATCGTGTGATCTCGCGTGAATATGGCTGGCTCGTAAGGCAGCGCTACGCTGCCGTCATGCGCCCGGTGGGGATTGACGCCGGGCAGAAAACGGAGCAAAACCGCGGCGCATCCGTTCTGCGTCGCATACGTCCCCAGTGGAAATACCCAGTTATTTCAATCCGTTGAAAATGTTGGCAAAGCTTTTGCTCCAACTTGGAAAGACCTAGTGCCACATCTGAATGAACTTCTGAACTGTCTCTCAGGGTAAATGCACTAAGTGGCACCTTTGACACTTCACCTTCTCTTCTGCGGTTAAACAGGATCACCTCAGCAAGCGTTACAGTAGCCAGCTTGGTCCAGGTCTTCTTGTTTGGTTTATTCTTCAGATTCCTTTGGTATTGTTGTTTAAATTGTTGGAGCTTCTAAAAAAAAGACGATCACGACTGCTTCTCATTCAAACCCATATTTACTATTTTAAACACGTAAAGCACTGTTACAAAGAAGAAAAAAACGACAACGGGAAGGAAAAGGCAGATCCGTTACCTAGCAACCAGTAGATTTTTCTTTTTTAGCAACTTAACGTTTAAACGTTGCACTAACAGAAGACAACACAACACATTTCTATTTCGAAATTAAAGCATTTGTTATTGTAACCTGTTATTATTATTCATCTATTGTCAGAGAAAAAATATTTACAACATCCTCCCGCCCGATGAACAGTTGTCACTATCATGTTCATCACATCACAATGCAATCACTTTAATTAATTAATCTCTAACGGATAAATTAGCTGAACAGGTCTTCTTAATAAACTGCCTGTGGATGTATGAAGTATACAGGAGCGAACGAGCCCATCTCTCCCTGGAAACAGTGGAGTTATCCTGCCTATTTTCCAGGTCTGTCGGGGTGTGTTGCCCTCACTGACCAGGATGACATCTCCCACACTGCAAAAACTGAAATCTAACGAGATGAAATATCTTAGATCAAGGGGATACATGCTTATTTTTTGTCTGATAAGATAGTTTTTCTTAGTAAGCAGTTTTTTTGCTTCGATCTTTTAGAATTTAGAATTTAGAATTTGGAATTCAGAATTTAGAATTTAGAACCGGAACCTGATGACATCATGGTTCTTTTGCTCTGGTCTTGGCTGTGGCCCTGCCTCGGGTACACCACAGACCATGGTCACCCCAGAGCCAAAACTTGTTCTTTTGCTTCGATCTTCCAGAATTTGGAATTCAGAATTTAGAATTTAGAACCGGAACCTGATGACATCATGGTTCTTTTGCTCTGGTCTTGGCTGTGGCCCTGCCTCGGGTACACAACACATCATGGTCACCCCAGAGCCAAAACTTGTTCTTTTGCTTCGATCTTTTAGAATTTAGAATTTAGAATTTAGAACCTGATGACATCATGGTTCTTTTGCTCTGGTCTTGGTTGTGGCCCTGCCTCGGGTACACCACACATCATGGTCACCCCAGAGCCAAAACTTGTTCTTTTGCTTCGATCTTTTAGAATTTGGAATTCAGAATTTAGAATTTAGAACCGGAACCTGATGACATCATGGTTCTTTTGCTCTGGTCTTGGCTGTGGCCCTGCCTCGGGTACACCACACATCATGGTCACCCCAGAGCCAAAACTTGTTCTTTTGCTTCGATCTTTTAGAATTTAGAATTTAGAATTCAGAATTTAGAATTTAGAAATCAGAATTCAGAATTTAGAATTTAAAACCGGAACCTAATGACATCATGGTTCTTTTGCTCTGGTCTTGGCTTTGGCCCTGCCTCGGTTACACCACACATCATGGTCACCCCAGAGCCAAAACTTGTTCTTTTGCTTCGATCATTTAGAATTTAGAATTCAGAATTTAGAATTCAGAATTTAGAATTCAGAATTTAGAATTCAGAATTTAGAATTTAGAATTCAGAACCGGAACCTGATGACATCATGGTTCTTTTGCTCTGGTCTTGGCTGTGGCCCTGCCTCGGGTACACCACACATCATGGTCACCCCAGAGCCAAAACTTGTTCTTTTGCTTTGATCATTTAGAATTGAGAATTCAGAATTTAGAATTTAGAATTCAGAATTTAGAATTTAGAACGGGAACCTGATGACATCATGGTTCTTTTGCTCTGGTCTTGGCTGTGGCCCTGCCTCGGGTACACCACACATCATGGTCACCCCAGAGCCAAAACTTGTTCTTTTGCTTCGATCATTTAGAATTTAGAATTCAGAATTTAGAATTCAGTGTTGGGAATAGCCTCACACAGGGCACCATTATGTTGGGAATAGCCTCACACGGGGCACCATTATGTCGGGGATTTCCAAATGGTTAAAAGGGCAAATTTAGTTATTAGCAAAAAGAAGAAGATATCATTAAACTTAATCAATAGAGTTATTAATTTAAGTTAATAATTACGGGGCACCACCCTGAAACCAGGGACTAATAACTAAATTATGCTACAGTCTCAAATAAGTTCACTGAGTGAACGGTGAAGGCGTGAAATCCGAGCACTGACTATTTGCACCAGCAGCTCATACAGTAATGTGCATAAGAACCACAGACAACTTCTCTACGATAACAATGAAACTTTAATGAACCATACGTTGAACATCAAATCAACATTGCAAACAATCACATGTTATAGCATCCTAGGGGTCTAGGTGTGAAAGTGTGAGTGTGTGTGTGTGTGTGTGTGGGTGTGTGTGTGGGTGTGTCCTAAGGTGTGGATAGGTGCAAAAAGGGGGAGGGGAGGAAGAAGCAATGGCAGCACACTCAGGGGACCATGTGCTCAAGATGGCGGCCAAGGCCCCAAGAACAAAGGAGTCGTGGGCACGTCTATATGTGTATGTAAATGTGGTTGTGTGTAGATGTGCGGATTAGTAAAAGGGAAAAAGGAAAGAATACACAAAGCAACAACTTGAACGTCTGCACAATCACTGTGGAGGTGAATAACACACAGTAATAGGGCAGAGGAGATTTTAGCGGTGAACGTCTACTCAGTCACTGTGGAACTGAATGGCACACAGCAAGAGGGCAGAGGCAATCTTAATGGTGGAAGTTACACAGTTCCTGTGGGAGTAATCTACCACACAGGGAGCAGGCAGAGGAAGTCTTAAGGGTATCACACAGGGTAACACAGTACAACAGTTCAGACGTCTTGACTGTAGACGGCACTATCTTATCTAAGCCCAGACACAAGCCTCTTACTTGGGATCGCTTCCTAGCGATTTCGATGAGGGATTTGTGTGTCCTTTATCCGGCGGAGGGTTCCTCAGGCTCGAACAGGGGCAGATCCGTGACACGGTCACTGGCAGATGAGTGCTGGTAGGAGTTTTCGCGCTCTTCCTGAAGAAACGGGGTCCGTATATTCCTTTGCGGATGCAATCAGGGAAAACTTGCGTGGCTACCGGAATCCTTCCGAGTTCGGGGGACAGGGAAGGTTAAGCAGTCTGAAGAACGTCGTGTGAACCGGAGACTGGTTGGGGTCCTACGACCACGTGGTGATACCAAGGCTAGATGGCAGGGAAAAAGCGCAATGGCAAAAAGCCTATGGCAAAAGCCATAGCAAAAAGCCGATGGCAAAGAGCCGATGGCAAAGAGCGAAGTCGGAAGGTGTGTGCAGACTCTTATACTGTTGGTGACATCACAGCCCCTCCACAGGGGTTCAGGTGCCCTACGGCCAATGAGGGATCAGGATTCGAGTCCCACTTAAACTTCACATCTAGAGGGAATTCCTGTTCTGTTTGTATGTGTCTATGGCCCCAATTGGGACGATAACCTCTTCATATCTAGATTATTTACGTCCATCCCAGACCTTGAAGGTCATTATATAATTATGGGAGGCGATTTTAACTTGGTTCAGGACTCTGTGTTGGACAGGTCATCCAACAAAGTCGCTCCACTATCCAAGTCAGCAAAAACTTTATCCACCCTGTCACAACAATCTGGCCTTACTGACCCGTGGAGACATAGATTTCCAGATTCCAAAATGTATTCATTTTTCTCCCACGTCCACCACTCCTATACTCGGATTGATTTTTTTCTTTTAGATGTAAGGCTACTTTCAAAAGTAATTACAACAGAATACCATAGTATCGCTATTTCTGACCATGCCCCAACTTCTCTTGATTTGGCCCTGTTTACACGTCCGCAGCCACTGAGACCCTGGAGGTTTAACTCTGTCCTTCTAGCGGAAGAGCGTTACAAACGATTTCTGCAGTCGCAGATTACCATGTTTTTTGAATTGAATGACTTGCCCGACACAGGCAGAGGAATACTTTGGGAGGCATCCAAGGCTTGCATTAGGGGCCACCTTATCTCCTATATATCAAACTCTAAGAAAGTTGAGAATGCGAAAACTGCCAGACTTCTTAAAGATATAAAGGCTATTGATGAATGCTATGCTGCCAATCCGGACCCAAGCCTGTATAGAGAACGCCTTAAACTAAAGTCCGAGTTTGATCTTATTTCCACCACTAAAGTTAACACCCTACTACTAAAATCCAGACAGCGGTTCTACGAATCGGGAGACAAAGCAGGCAAGTTACTCGCCCACCAGGCAAGGGTTGTAGCAACCTCAAGGCTAATTCAAGAAATTAAATCAACTACGGGAGAAATATTTAATGACCCAAAGGCAATTAATAATATCTTCGCAGAATTTTATACCTCTCTTTATACCTCAGAGCACCCTTGTTCACCGAATAGTACACTGGACAAAATTGAGTTCCCCCAAATCCCTGCGGACGAGGCAGAAAGGCTAGGAGCCCGCATCACCACAGCTGAGGTTCAGGAAGCTATTAAATCGCTCCAGAGCGGTAAGTCACCTGGACCAGACGGTTTTACCGCTGAATATTATAAGTCCTTTTCAAACTTGCTTAGCCCTTATCTGGCTGATATGTACAACGAAGCTTTCGCCCTAGGTTGCCTCCCGGATACCCTGTCGGAGGCCTCCATCTCTCTCCTCCTTAAGAAGGGTAAGGACCCCCTCCTTTGCGGCAGTTACAGGCCAATTTCGCTCCTGAATGTCGATTTTAAAATCCTTTCAAAAATTCTCGCCTTACGACTGCAGACTGTTTTATCACCTATTATAGATCTGGACCAAACCGGTTTTATGCTAAACCGACAATCCTTTCATAACACTAGGCGCTTGATGAACATTATAGCTTCACCCTGTTCTCGCTCCCCAGAAGTTGTGGTCTCCCTCGATGCGGAGAAGGCCTTCGACCGGGTTGAGTGGAGTTTTCTATATGAGGTGTTGGCCAGATTCGGGCTGGGTGGTGCTTTTATTAAATGGGTTAAACTTCTCTATTCGTCTCCAAAAGCCTCAGTACGAACCAACGATATTTCTTCTTCACCATTCTATTTAGGCCGTGGCATGAGACAGGGCTGCCCTCTCTCCCCACTTTTGTTTACTCTTGTCATAGAGCCGCTGGCTCTCTGGTTACGCTCGGACGCTGGCTTCCAGGGTATCACACGTTTAGACTCGGTACACAAAGTTTCCCTATATGCGGACGACCTTCTTCTATATCTCTCAGACCCAATTAGTTCATTCCCTACTATTTTTAAAATTCTCAATGAATACAGCAGCGTTTCCGGATATAAACTTAACTTTCAAAAAAGTGAGATCTTACCAATAAACGACTTAGCCAAGCAACTTCCCCAGTCCATAGTACCGTTTAAATGGTCGAATAATGGATTCCGATATTTAGGTATTCACATCACTTCATCTCTCTCTGATCTTTACCACAACAATCTTGCCCCCCTGATTAAAAAGACTGAAGAAGATTTTGGCCGCTGGTCGGCTCTACCCCTGTCTCTAGTGGGTCGGATAAATTTGATTAAAATGGTTATTCTCCCTAAGTTCCTATACCTCTTTCAGCACCTCCCTGTTTTCTTGACTAAATCATTCTTCGACAACTTGGATAAGAAAATTTCGACATTTCTATGGAACGGCAAACTAGCAAGAATCCGTAAATCGATATTGCAGTCCCCTAAAGACAAAGGCGGTTTTGCCCTCCCAGTATTTAGATACCACTATTGGGCCGCAAATGTGCAAAAGCTTCTCTTCTGGATGCGTGAAGATCAAGAACCTCTGCCTGTGTGGGTACATTTGGAAAACAAAGCTTCCCCGTTCTCACTACGCTCAGTTCTGTGTGCACAACTTCCGCTGCCTATGTCATGTATGGCTAACTGTCCTATTGTAGCCGTCTCTTTAAAGATCTGGTGTCAGTTTAGAAAGGCTCTTGGCCTTCCGGCGCCATCTACTCTGACTCCCATACACAGAAATTGCGCCTTCGAACCATCTAGGTCGGACTCAGCATTTTGGATTTGGCATAACAAAGGCATAAAATCAGTTAATGATCTATACACAGACAAGGTCTTCTCCTCTTTTGCACAACTCCTAACGAAGTATAACCTCCCGCGACACCATCTCTTCCGCTTCTTTCAGGTGCGTGACTATGTCAAAAAACTATTCCCCCACTTCCCGAATCGCCCCCCGGAAACCTTAGTTGACACTCTTTTAAGCAGAGATCCGATTGCTAAGGGATGTATCTCTTTCCTATATAGATCTATCTGGTCTGCATCCCCAACCTCCCTTAATGCTGTTCAAAGTGCATGGGAAGAGAGCCTTAACGTCAAACTAACTGAGCAACAGTGGGAATCTGCTCTCTCCCTTATTCACTTATCATCAATCTGCTCTCGACACAGGCTGATTCAATGCAAAGTGTTCTTTAGAACCCATTATACAAACGCAAGACTTGCTAAAATATACCCCTCTGTCAGTGATGCTTGTGGTAGATGTGACTTCTCCCCTGCAAATCATGCTCATATGTTCTGGTCCTGTGCTAAACTGGGGTCGTTCTGGTCGTACATTTTTGACATACTATCTAGGGCATATGGCTATGTTATTTCTCCAAACAGTCTGTCTGCGGTTTTTGGTATAGCTCCCCTTACTGGTGCTCCTAAAAACCTGATGCGGGCCTTGGCATTTACTACCCTGTTGGCCCGTCGGTTGATTCTCCTCAATTGGAAACTCCCCAATCCCCCTGCACGCTTTCGCTGGGTTGTTGAGGTGCTTCACAACTTAAAACTTGAAAAACTCAGGTTTATGCTAAAAAGCTCACTGAAATCATTTCAAGTCACATGGGATCCCTTTCTGAACTATATACGGTCCTTGGACTTCTCCTCGGAGCTGGAAGACTAATATCTGCTATTGTATTTTACTCATTTAATTAATAAGTTAATTTATTATTCATTGGCTTGTTTATTCGAGACTCTATTTTACCTATTATTATAAGCTTGAGGGTTTTTTTTTTTTGTTTGTTTTTGTTGTTGTTTTTTTTTTTTTTTTTTTTTGTCTCTCTCTTTTCTCTTCCCTTTTTGTTTGGACTTTGTACGGTTGGCCTGCCAGTGGGGGGGGGGCAGTCAGTTGTGATAATTGATGTTTTGTACCCTTGGGGCTGGTGCTGTATACCACACTGTCTGTCTAAAATGTTCAAAAGGTTCTATAAATAAAGTTGAAAAAAAAAAAAAAAAAAAAAAAACTTCACATCTAGGTGTGAAGTGGTCAAGGTTGGCGGGGTTCTTGGCATAGTCTCTTTGTTTGAGCTTTACATGTGGGTTTTCAGGCTTTATGACCTACACGTAGGCCTCTGTTTAGGCTCAAGGTTTTACCTCTAGGCCGGTCTTTGTTTAAGCCACATGGCGAGGTCCCAACATCAGAATTTAGAATTTAGAATTCAGAATTTAGAATTTAGAACCGGAACCTGATGACATCATGGTTCTTTTGCTCTGGTCTTGGCTGTGGCCCTGCCTCGGGTACACCACACATCATGGTCACCCCAGAGCCAAAACTTGTTCTTTTGCTTCGATCTTCTAGAATTTGGAATGTGGAATTCAGAATTTGGAATTCAGAATTTAGAATTTAGAACCGGAACCTGATGACATCATGGTTCTTTTGCTCTGGTCTTGGCTGTGGCCCTGCCTCGGGTACACCACACATCATGGTCACCCCAGAGCCAAAACTTGTCCTTTTGCTTTGATCTTTTAGAATTTAGAATTTAGAACCTGATGACATCATGGTTCTTTTGCTCTGGTCTTGGCTGTGGCCCTGCCTCGGGTACACCACACATCATGGTCACCCCAGAGCCAAAACTTGTTCTTTTGCTTCGATCTTCTAGAATTTGGAATGTGGAATTCAGAATTTGGAATTCAGAATTTAGAATTTAGAACCGGAACCTGATGACATCATGGTTCTTTTGCTCTGGTCTTGGCTGTGGCCCTGCCTTGGGCACACCACACATCATGGTCACCCCAGAGCCAAAACTTGTTCTTTTGCTTCGATTTTTTAGAATTTGGAATTCAGAATTTATAATTCAGAATTTATAATTTAGAACCGGAACCTGATGACATCATGATTCTTTTGCTCTGGTCTTGGCTGTGGCCCGGCCTCGGGTACACCACACATCATGGTCACCCCAGAGCCAAAACTTGTTCTTTTGCTTCGATGTTTTAGAATTTAGAATTCAGAATTTGGAATTTAGAATTCAGAATTTAGAATTTAGAACCGGAACCTGATGACATCATGGTTCTTTTGCGCTGGTCTTGGCTGTGGCCCTGCCTCGGGCACACCACACATCATGGTCACCCCAGAGCCAAAACTTGTTCTTTTGCTTCGACCTTTTGGAATTTAGAATTTAGAATTCAGAATTTGGAATTCAGAATTTGGAATTCAGAATTTAGAATTCAGAATTCAGAATTTAGAACCGGAACCTGATGACATCATGGTTCTTTTGCTCTGGTCTTGGTTGTGGCCCTGCCTCGGGCACACCACACATCATGGTCACCCCAGAGCCAAAACTTCTTCTTTTGCTTCGATCTTTTGGAATTTAGAATTTAGAATTCAGAATTTAGAATTTAGAATTTAGAACCGGAACCTGATGACATCATGGTTCTTTTGCTCTGGTCTTGGCTGTGGCCCTGCCTCGGGCACACCACACATCATGGTCACCCCAGAGCCAAAACTTGTTCTTTTGCTTCGATCTTTTAGAATTTAGAATTTAGAATTCAGAATTTGGAATTCAGAATTCAGAATTTAGAATTCAGAATTTAGAATTTAGAACCGGAACCTGATGACATCATGGTTCTTTTGCTCTGGTCTTGGCTGTGGCCCTGCCTCGGGCACACCACACATCATGGTCACCCCAGAGCCAAAACTTGTTCTTTTGCTTTGATCTTTTGGAATTTAGAATTTAGAATTCAGAATTTGGAATTCAGAATTTGGAATTCAGAATTTAGAATTCAGAATTCAGAATTCAGAATTTAGAATTTAGAACCGGAACCTGATGACATCATGGTTCTTTTGCTCTGGTCTTGGCTGTGGCCCTGCCTGGGGTACACCACACATCATGGTCACCCCAGAGCCAAAACTTGTTCTTTTGCTTCGATCTTTTGGAATTTAGAATTTAGAATTTAGAATTCAGAATTTAGAATTTGGAACCGGAACCTGATGACATCATGGTTCTTTTGCTCTGGTCTTGGCTGTGGCCCTGCCTCGGGTACACCACACATCATGGTCACCCCAGAGCCAAAACTTGTTCTTTTGCTTCGATCTTTTGGAATTTAGAATTTAGAATTCAGAATTTAGAATTTAGAATTTAGAATTTAGAACCGGAACCTGATGACATCATGGTTCTTTTGCTCTGGTCTTGGCTGTGGCCCTGCCTCGGGTACACCACACATTATGGTCACCCCAGAGCCAAAACTTGTTCTTTTGCTTCGATCTTTTGGAATTTAGAATTTAGAATTTAGAATTCAGAATTTAGAATTTAGAATTCAGAATTTAGAATTTAGAATTTAGAACCGGAACCTGATGACATCATGGTTCTTTTGCTCTGGTCTTGGCTGTGGCCCTGCCTCGGGTACACCACACATCATGGTCACCCCAGAGCCAAAACTTGTTCTTTTGCTTCGATGTTTTAGAATTTAGAATTCAGAATTCCGAATTTGGAATTTAGAATTCAGAATTCAGAATTTAGAATTTAGAACCGGAACCTGATGACATCATGGTTCTTTTGCTCTGGTCTTGGCTGTGGCCCTGCCTCGGGTACACAGCACATCATGGTCACCCCAGAGCCAAAACTTGTTCATTTGCTTCGATCTTTTAGAATTTACCATGTGCGAGATGGTTTGTTTGATGGTCGTTTTTCATGTTTTCATCGTTTTTCATGTTTTTTGTCCCGTGCCCCTGGTACAGCCGCCTCCCGCCTCTGGTAGTCCGCGCCGTTTCACGAGGCGGAGAGAAGCCCGTTTTTCTCTCCCCCTCTGCCCGACTGGAGGCATGCATGCCCCTCTGCATGTCTCCATCTGTCTGTCTGCCTGCCTGGATGTGTGTACGTGCCCCTGGTACAACGGTTCGCTCTACCAGAGGCATGAGGGGCAGAGCTCGGGGGTAAAGGAAGGCTTTCTCTCCCCCTCTGCCTGTCTGTCTGTAGTCATGAGTACTACTACTACTACTACTACTACTACCACTATAATAATAATAATAATAATAATAATACATTTTATTTATAGGCGCCTTTCAAAACACCCAAGGTCACCCTACAGGTAAAACAGGGTTTAAAATACATAACAGACATCAAAACATTTAACAAACTGTAATACACTAAAAGATACAATAAAAAGAAAAAAGATTCGGTTTAAAAAATAAAAAATCTGGAGAGAGTGACAGTCAAGGAGGGTATGATTCGAGAAAAAGGTGGGTTTTGAGATGGGATTTGAAAATTGCCAAAGTGTCAATGTTGCGGATGTTGGGTGGCAATGCAAAAGTTGGCTGGGATGCATAAGTTTTTAATTGAATGAATTGAGTTCGGCCAGTGAGATAAGAGCGAAACCAGTCCAGGGGTGTGCCAGATAGTCCAATGGATGCCAGTCTATGGAGAAGGATGGGGTGGGAAATAGTGTCGAAAGCTGCTGTCAGGTCAAGGAGGATGAGAATGGATAGGAGTCCAGAGTCTGCTGCCAGGAGGAGGTCGTTGGTTATTTTGAGTAGAGCTGTTTCAGTGCTGTGATGGGGACGAAAACCGGATTGGAACTGTTCATTGAGGTTATTGTCGGAGAGATGAGAGTGGAGTTGGGATGCAACTGTTTTTTCCAGGATTTTGGAAAGGAATGGCAGATTGGAAATAGGCCGAAGGTTATTGAAATTGCTGGGGTCTTAACCAGGTTTCTTGAGAATCGGAGTTACTGCAGCACATTTGAGAGATGGTGGGACAGAACCAGTGGTGAGGGAGGAGTGGATGATGGTGGTGATCAGAGAAGACAGGTGGGGGAGACAGGCTTTGACCAGAGGTATCGGAAGGGGGTCGAGTTGACAGGTGGATGGTTTCGATTTTCTGATAAGTTCCGATACATCAGCAACAGAGGGAAGGTGGAAATTAGAGAATGGTTGAAAGGAAGGGGGTCGGGGGGGAACAGGAGGGAATGCATTAGAAGAGATGTGAGAGTCCAGTTGCTGATGGATAGTTTCAATTTTACCACTGAAAAAGTTCATGAGAGAATTACATTGTTCAGCAGAGTAGAAGTGTTGGGGGAAGTTGTCCGGAGGGTGTAGGGAGTTGTTAAGTACAGAAAACAGAGTCTGAGTGTTCCCATCACCAGCGTTGATGAGACCTGCATAGTATTGTGATTTGGCTGTGTTGATTGAGTCCTTATAATGGAGGATGTGGAGGTGATACATTTCCTTATGAACAGGGAGACGGGTTTTATTGTAGAGACTTTCCAGTTGTCGTCCTTTAGTTTTGAGGAGGTGGAGTTGAGGTGTAAACCAGGGAGCAGAGCGGGTGAATGATACAGTCCGGGTTTTTATGGGAGCAAGTGAAGTCAACAGTGAGTGGAGACTGCTGTTGTAGTGGAGAACGAGTTCATCAGATGTGGAAGGGGAGGTGATGCTGGGAAGTGATTCTATGGCCATGGTAAGGGTTGTCAGATTAATGTCCTTGATGTTACGAAAAGAGATTATACATGATGGTTTAGTTTTGGAAATGGACAAATTCAGATTAAATGATATGAACATATGGTCAGAGATGGGGAAATGAGTAGAAGAGCAGTTAAAAGGGATGACACCAGAGCAGCACACCAGATCAAGGATATGACTCTTGGAATGGGTGGGGAAATTTATATGTTGCTTAAAATCAAAACTGTCCAAGCATGATGTAAAATCCTTCGTGAGAATATGGTTGATGCTGTCCATGTGTATATTAAAATCACCAAGCACAATGGCATTGGGAGAGTGTGTGCAGAGGAGAGTGAGAAGAGGACGAGTATGTGGGAAGAGTGAGAGGCGAAACACGCCATTTCTCGTGGTGAATTATTGCGAGACCTCCTCCTCGACCGGTGAGGCGGAGCTGACAAAGGTAAACAAACCCAGGTGGTGTGAATTCATTTAACTGAGAAAAGTCGTTCGGTTGCTGCCATGTCTCTGTCAAGCATAGAAAATCCAGTTTGGAATCGAGGAGGAGGTCCTGGAGAAGAAGTCCTTTACCCGTGAGTGAGCGGATGTTGAATAGTCCGAAGTTGACATCACTGCAAACAGAGGTGAAGACATGGTTAGCCGACTTGGCTAGGTTGGCTAACACGCCGCAGTTCGCTCGTCTGTCGGGTTTTCTGCGAGGACGGTGAGTTGTGGACCAGATGGAGTTGATGGCAGATGAGTGGTTGAAATGGAGTCTCAGGCGGGACCCGCGGTGGATGTATTTCCGACGGGGGAGCCGAGCAATGTCCGGGTAAAGATGTAGCACCGGTGGAGGATCTGACAGGTGGATCCGCAGCTGGAGGAGCTCGGCAGCTGTGTACTGGTGAAGGGCTGTCGATGGACCTAGTATACTGGATAGGACAATCCAGGCTAGGATAAACCATACTGCCAATCCGTTATTCCACATGATGGACAAGTGGAGGTGGTAGCTAGCAGGTAGCAGCAGCCAGGTGAGGAGTGGGAGTCCAGCAACACGCCACAGGTAGTGTAGTCAATATTATTATTATATTCAGTCTGTCCGTTTACCAAAACGGGCAGAGCAGACTGTTTCAAAGCCACTGCACCAGCATAAACCAAAGTCTATTAGGTCGGAAGACCATAATGACGTTCAAAACAAAAAAGTTAAAAAGTTACCGGCGAGCAGCAACAGCAAGTCACGCCAGCGTTCACCCGACCCGGAAGAGCCCACTACCACAGCCAAGATCAAAGCCAAAGAACCATGATGTCATCAGATTCCGGTTCTAAATTCCAAAAGATCAAAGCAAAGGAACAAGATAAAAGGATAATACTAATAACAATAGTAACAATAACAACAATAACAATAATACATCCAATGATCCAGGAGCCAGCCAGCCACCCCTCCCTCCCTCCCTCCCTCACATCACGCCCCGGAGACAGCTCTCCTACCTGGGCACACATCGGCCACAGAGACCCTCCCACCCATCCTGGAGCTCGGACCTCCGGGCGGACCCTGCGGACCCACCTGTGAGAGCCAGAGAGACGGCCAGCCAAACACACACACACTCAAGCAGCGCACACTTCACACATCTCCAGGAGCCAGGCCTCCCTCCCTCACCTCACACCCAGTAGCGAGCTCTCCTGCCCGGGCACACATCGGCCACAGGGACCCCCCCCCCTCCTGGAACTCGGACCTCCGGGCTTAACCTGGGGACCCGACCTTCCTCAAGTACGGGCCACACTTCCATGCTCTCCAGGCAAACCTGCGTACCCACTCTTAAGCACCCTCCCTCAGAGGCTACACACCAACAGCCCCGGTGACAAGAGGTTCGTGCCACTGGTACAGCTATGGAGTTTCGTGCCCCTGGCACTGCTGTGGAGCTTCGTGGGCCTGGTAGAGCGTTGTAGCTTCGTGGCTCTGGTACAACAGCGGAGCTTCGTGCCCCTGGTAGCCTGGCTTTACACTTTGAATATTTTTCACACTCTGCTCCCTTCCCGCTGCCGTGGCCCTGGTAGAGCGTTGTAGCTCTGTGGCTCTGGTACAACAGCGGAGCTTCGTGCCCCTGGTAGCCTGGCTTCATACTTTGAATATTCCTCACACTCTGCTCCCTTCCCCGCTGCCGTGCCCCTGGCAGTCTGCTTGTGGACTTTGTCGTTTTTTCCATCGCCCGCCCGCCGTGCCCCTGGTAATCCCAACGGAGAGGCGGGTCAGTGGGGGTAAAAAAAAAATGTTCCCAAAATGCCATCTTCTTTTTGGGAACCTTTTTGGACTAAAGAAAGGGCCCCAAAATGTACAGGTGTGAAAATGTGAAAATTTGACAAAATGTTTTCTGAAAAACGTTTCTCCAGAATGTGTCAGGCCATTTGGAGTCCATTGGTAAATATTTTGGGGGGTCGACAATCCTAACCCCCAGGTAGTTTTTTTGCTTGGGACTTTGTGTTAAAACTTGCCATCCGAAGTACCCCGAAATGACCATGTCAGTTATACTGCTGTCACTCCATACTTGGCTCCTCCTCCTCTGCTCACGTGATGGGTCCGGTCTGCTCAGTGACGCTGTGGGAGCAGGTAGGGCAGAGCAACAATTGTTGCCGAGTATAAAACCTCATTTTCACTTTCACTTTCAACCTACCCAACATGAAATGAAAAAATTCATACATATTATATGTTAGGGAGGTCTAAGGAGTGAAATGCATGCACTGATTTTGCAGGGAAAAATTTGGGATTAAACGGGTTAATGAGCAAAGTCTGATACCCTTTTCCTGTGAATTCACTACCATTATCAGATCTGAAGCATTTCACCTTGCCGTATGGGGCTGTATCAGCTAGAAACTTCTCTGTAGCTAGGACTGTGTCACTTTTGTTCTTTAAGATATACACAAACACTGTACTGGAAAAATCATCAGTAAATCTGCATATCTGTACCCATCTCTAGACTCTGGGTGGATTGGTCCTACCAAGTCTGTGTGTACTAGCTCTAGAGGGGTTTTAGCCCTCACATCAGGGTCTCTATTTCTGGTCTGGTAAAACTTCCCCTGAGTAAACACTTCACAGTGTAGAGGTTTGTTTGTTGAACCTTGAATTTTCATACCGTCCACAACATCTTGTAACCTCTGAATGTCATTGTAGTTACAGTGCCCCAGTATCTCATGCCATGTCTGCATATCATGACAACCCTTGCATTGATCATCACATTCATCGTCATCATCATTATTTACTTCGCTAAGGGCGCCATCCTCAGACAATGCCAGCTCTACCGCCTCGGTTGCCACCAGGACTCCCAACTTCACCAACTCACCGACTTCAAGAGCTTTCAGCTCCTTCTTAACTAATTGCCTCGAATAAGAAAGACCAAAGCGGAGCGCAATCTGTGCCAAATCACTTTTCTTACATTTTTCAATTTGTCAGAGCGAAGGATTGGTCACAAAAGCCTCTGAATCAAATGTCGCCATTTTTTTTTTCAACACAAAACAATCTGAAAATTCAAATAATAAATCTCTTTGCTTCTCGGGTTCTTTAAAGAGATCCCGGACGAGCCCCCATTTATGTTACGACCAGTATTAGGGGTAGAAGGAAGTAACATAAAACCAGGTGGAAAGGTTAATAAACAAAGGTATTTATTAAATGAAAATTCAAATTGTTCGTAACAAAAGGAGGTGAGGCAAAAGGGGAACAAAGGGTGAGCAGATGCTGTTCAAAATAACAAATAAATCTAACAAAAAGAGAACTCTAAACAGGGCCTATATCGTCTAATCTGAAACAAAACCGAGAAAGAAAAACCTCACTATTAAAACTAACTATCAATAACAAAAAACACATCGAAACAGCACCCCTAAACTAATGGGTCTAACAGAAATATTGTATGTGTAATCAGTACGATAAGTTAAACTAAACCCTGCCCAGTCCCAGAAATTAAACACAACACAAACCTCCACAAACAACACGAGTTAACCTGAGTTAACGTTCACAAAGTTCAAAATACGAGGCGAGCTCACAACCACCAGACAAAAACAAGCCGCCACGATGCTCTGCCGGCTGCAGTTTAAATGCCCGGGCTGGGGCAATTGGGCCCTGTGGATTGGCCGGCCGGGAGATGATGCAGATGATGCCGCGCCAATCCCAGTCCTCTCGGCTTCCAGGATCCAGCGCCATCGGGGCCACCCCTCCTCAGGTGAGGTCCAATCCCCAGATGGTAACTGCACACCAGGATTTGCCTACAAAATACAACACACCAGAGACGCACCGGGGGCGAGACGGCGGCGGCCGTAACACCATCAAACAGAAGCCGCGACCAGCGGCTACCATGGCGGCTCGTATCTGCAGTCCGTCCGCTCATGGTGCTAACAGCATGCTAATCGTCACCGGTAGACTGGTGGGAACACACTCTAAAACTGTCTCTGGGTTTCTCTGGGCCCATAACCTGTTGGCAGAGCAGCACGTTACAGCAGCTACTCGTTGTGAACCCAATTTTTATAGCACCGAACTTATATAGGAAATTACAAAAAAGGCAAAAATGGCTGCACACTTTAATTGAACAAATCTGGAGAATAAGACTTGGTATGTTTTCTATGACCACTTATTTCTGATCTTTTGTCACTCTTTTGCAGAAGATTCAGGTTTATGTAAGCCCAGCCATCGCTAACATTGGCAAAACATTCACAGAATGTTTGTGTAAAGGCTAAATCAGAAACAGAAATGACTTCTGATCAAACCAAGTTGTGTGACGCTACAGAGAAAATTAAAAGACAAGAGCCATCAGAAGAGGAGGAGAGAAAGACCTGCGAGGAGGAAAGAATGAAGCTGCACGAGGAGCATCAGAGGAAAGAAGAACGACATGGAGAAGAAGTGACAAAGGAGAGGGGCGTCCAAGCAGAAAAGGATCAGGTGGAGAAGAGGCAGTGAAAGAGGAGGCGGGGTGTCTGAGGAGAAGAAGACGTCATGGAGCAGGAGAGTTGAAACAGTAAGAGAGATGTGAGAGGAAAAAAAGATGATGTAAAGAAAAAGTGAAAAGCAAGAGAAAAAATGTTTTCACATAAACAAAATAACAAAATAATGTTTCAAAGCAGGATTATTTTTTTGCAAAATGTTTTGATTCTGTTCTTAAATATTTCAAATAAAACATTGTTTTGAAATAAAAACAAAGGCAGCAAAAATGTTTGTATGATGTTACATTTTATTTCCTGTTTTACACAATGAGGATATTTTGACAATACACTCACATTTCAGTCAGTTTCATAAACTACAAATAAATCAGGTGTTATTGAAAATGTATAAATTGAGAGAAGAAAATGTTGAAAATGAAGAACAGAAAGATTAATTTGTTTATAAACTGAAGCCTTTAGAGAGAAAGTGGTTTTGAGTTGTGATATAAACAATAATGTACATTTCCAAGATCAGTTGGTCTCACTAACATCAAAACATATCTACTGTACAAGTTGACAGACAGTCAGTGGTCCTCTGACCTCCAAGTTCAACAGATCAACAGTTAGACTATTCAATTTCTACAACAATAAACACATGAAGATACAAAAGGTAGCACGTAAATAGTGTTGAGTTGTTATGAAAAACCTTCCTGTATCAAACTAAAAACCATGGTATGTTTTGATTGGATCAAGAAAAATAGACAATGTAGAAAAAACCCTGAATATAACTGAGCTTTGGCTTTGCTGCCAGATAATTAGTAGTTAGCTACAGAAAATAAACATAAATCCTATATTTTGTCAGTTGGCAGTGTCAATCAATTTGATTTCCATTTTGCATTGTTTGAGAGTCATAACTAAACCTTGACTGAGTCACCAGATTATCATTGTTGTTGTAAAATTATGTGTGACATCACACCAATATACTGTTTGGATTGACTGGTCTCCACAAAGGCTGTGCATGTCATCTGAAAGGTATCTTGCTGAAGCAATGGCATAATGTTTAATGCTGTTATGAGAAGTCTTAAATATTTCTGGTTCATAATGAGACTATGGCAAGATAAATTAGACTGTGGGGGGTTGCCACATTCTGGGTAATTAATGGAGAACACTGATATTAAAGTTAGAACCCTTTATGGGTTAAGTTAAAGGACAATTCATTTGTTGGCAAACCAGTACTGCACAGACATAAAACTTCTTTGTAATTAATTTGGTTAATTTGGTTGCACTAGGGCTTGTGATAATCACTCGCCCTCTCTTCTAAGGTTATCATCTCAACTTCTTAGCTGTGATCTATGCTGCCTAAAAATGTTAACATTTTCTTACTCCACTGGCCTTGCTTTGATCGTGTAATAATAACTCTGTGACAGAGCTGTTGTCTCCGTATCTAATGTATCTAGATGCAAAGATATCTCTAGAGGAGCATTAGAAACATCAGAATTCATCAAATGTCATATTGTATTCCACAGTCACAGCGCAGTGTGCTAAGTTATACATATTATTTTACACGTCAGACACCTCTGTCAGACATGGAAGAGACCCAATGGGTTCTAACAACTAAGGTGTGAGTGATTTTGGAATCTCACTGTAAACATGTGTCCATCATCCTCACCAAGGTAGAGGCAAAGGGCCTTGAGGACTGCTGCCTTTTTGAGATTAACATCACTTGTAGCCTGTGTGAAGAGATTCCACCGATTAAAACATTCATAAACACATAAGTAACTACATTTTTTTTTTTTTCCAATATCCAACCTGTGGTAACCTACAAACACTGACTTCCAATCAGCTTTGTCAAGTTTGATCTATATATCTCAATATTGTGTCAAACATACTGTAAAAGGTCATCCTTTTTTAACTACAAAATAACTGTGAAGCGTGGCCTAGTTTTTATAAAAAAATAAATAAAAAACAAGAGTGAGGTATGAACATGTTGTTTTAACTCCTGTTTATTCAGGGACATACAGTACAACTGACAACAATGCTGTCCTCTTAACACATAGGTGCTTAGTACATCTGCAGCCCAATCTTATTATCACCACCTGTGAAAACAGGATTGAACTGGCACCTGTCTGATCACATGACTGCATCTCTAGCCCATATGGTATTATTGCCTTAAAAAGACAATATATTTCCTAAGAAATTATTTTTGCACCTTGCAAATAATCCAGACTGTTACGATGATGCAAATTGGGGCTTCATATGGACAATACAATTACACAGTGTATGAAGTATGTATGAAAAAAAATTCCATAACATTGTATACACAGATTTACAGATAGTTTCTGGCCAGAAACACCTCCCTTCTTCTTGAAAACTGATGTCAGCTGGGGTAAAATATTGTCCAACTGTACCATGAAGTTTGTCTCAAGTGGAAGTGTTGGAATCTGCTGGAATTCAGCATTTATCTGTTAGAAGTTAGAAGAGTAGCTTGCCGTAGAGTTCTTCTGCCCCCAAGTGGCCAAAATAAAGAACTGCTTCCTCTACGGGAGATTTGTCTCTTTCCAAATGTTGGTCATCTTTTGTTTCACCTTATCAGACTTTAAATTTTAACAGCTGCACACTGAAATTGCATAATAAGAAGAGGTGAAAAGGCAAGCATGTGTTTACCTCATCAATATGAAAGAATGCAGGCCACCTGGCTTTAAACTCTCCGACTGCTGGGTTTTGCTTCACCACCTCACTGTTTCTTTGTCTGACATCATTCAAAAGTTCAACTCTCACATTTTCCAGACTTTCATCTGTGAGGGTGTGATGGACAATTTGATTTTGTATTTTGATTAATAGTGCATGGGTGACATAATACATAATTGATAGTGAACCCTTGCCAAAACTGTGACCACATTTGAAACCAGACAGACCAGGTAAATATTCCTACTGCATCAAGACAACACAATGTCAACTTCACGGTTGACCTATCCTCCAATAAAGTAATGAGGACATCAGTGTTCTGTTATTTTGTCACTTTTTGAATTAAATTCTTGAGAATTTGGATAAAACTGGTTTGAACTTTGAAAACAACAATTAAGAAATCTATACTCATGTTTATAGAACAATTTCTCAACAATTAAGTAATGTAAGTAAAGTTTTGTGTCATTTGTTCATAAAATATGTTTTTCCTGTCATAACTTAGTTTTTGTCAACACCGTTAGACACAGTAGAAAGTTAATCATTCCTATTTGTTTGGTCTTATATAGATTTAGAGCATTTCAACCCTTGTGTCTTCACCTTGAGTACACAAATGTTAAATGTTGAATATTCAAGGATTCAAGGAGTTTTATTTGTCATTTCAACACATGTTAACATGGGATGGAACGAAATTAGTTTCCCTGGTCCCGGAGCAGCCCAATGTCGAGTATAAAATAGAAAAGAACTAGCTAACTAAGTATAAATATTAAATAAACAACATAAAATATGCAAATTTAAGCAAGTGGTGGTCCTGGTCTTTATGCTCCGCAGCCTCCTGCCTGAGGGGAGAGGGACAAACAGAGCGTGTGCGGGGTGAGTGGGGTCCTTCATGATGCAGGAGGCCCTTTTTTTTACAAATTTCACCAAGGTTTGTGTCTGAACTCAAAGGGCGTGGATTCAAACCGACAACACAGTTGAAAACTTACCTCACTGATGTTGTTGGATTTGTCAAATATATTTTGAGCATGGGCCCTTCAAGTGTGAGGCTTGAAAGAAGGCTTTCAACGCCCTCAAGTGGAATTGCGGGCATGGCTGAGAGAAATTGGGAGGAAAGTAGTGGGGCTCCAGCTAGATAAGAAGAAATAATAATAAGAATAAATAAGTCAGGCAAATTAAAATATTCAAACAATTAACACCATTAAAGATGATGTCATTTTCCAAGTTGGGGTATATGTATATATACTTAACTGTATTTGTCTTTTTCTGCAGCCACACTCATCAAGGCATCAAAACATGCTCAGTTTAAAGGGCATGTTCAAAGGGGGGGGGTCACCGGATGGAAGTGCAATTGTCTCAGGTGTGATTGGATAAAAGTCTACAGTAACTGAAGGAACTTTCAGCACAATGAGTGAGGAGGACTTTGCTGTCCTTCAAGACAGTATTAAGGGCAAAATAGCTCCCCTGGAAGTCAAAAGATGTCATGATCATCATAATGATATAATTGAAATATTAAGGATATAGATGAAAAGATGCAGTACAGTCACCAAACACACTTAATTTTGTGGATTGTTACTCTTCATCTTGTGCCCTGATCAGGTGAATTAATAAGAAAGACAGATGATGAAGCTAAGATACAACTTCAATTCTCCTTGAGCATTAACATTTCAGGTCCGTCCTCATGTTTATTTGTTAATTAATCAAGGATCAGGTAATACTGTATGTACTTTGCAGCAGATCCTAAAGATTTACTTTGTATATGATTACAGTTAAGATTGTTGACGATTAGTCCATCCTAACTCCCGTGGCCATGACTTATTCACTTATTGTGTGTTCACTGCCTGAGTTTTCTGTTGGTGTCTCGTCTGACTCGCTGCTGTGTTGGTTTGCAGAGAGACCTGGACTTCACCATAGACATTGACTTCAAAGGTCAGCTGTATGAGATGACGAAGACATCAGAGTACAGTTAGTTAATAGTGGACAGATGATACGGTTTGACTGGGAGTCTGTACCTTAGTTTGAGGGTCTCCTGCAGCAACGTTTTAAAGACTCTTTTTTTGGTTTCTTTTCATTTTCTTGTCGAAACGTTAACAGCATTTAAAGTTTTCACAAGCCCAGAGTCTCCCTACAAGGAGTACATTCTGTTTTTCTATGTAGCTATCCTGAGCTATTTTACCTTTAAAAGTGAAATAGAATGTGTATCTCGTGGTCAGACCTTATTGATACACTTGGTACAAGAGCTCTCAGCGCTGAGGATGATTGACTCTGTTACTTTTCTTCTATTGTCGTGCTCTATTATAAGACAAAATGCGTGGTGAGTAATCGTTATTCGTTTCATCCTCAACAGGGGACAAGAAGGGGAAAAAGAGGAGAAGAGTGGTGATTTCTGATTAAATCCGGGCTACTATCATAGACCATGTCCTTGTGCATGGAATGACAATGAGGGAGGCCAAAGAGTGCAACCAAAAATCAGTAGATTCTCTGTGTCCACCATAATCTGGAGATTTAGACAAGGATACAGGTACAGTCTACTTTACTGTAATGTCTCATCATTGAAAGTTTACAGTACTACTGTATACTGTATATATATACGGTATATTGTATTTCAGAATCAGATCAGTACCGATCAGTAGTAGTATCAATTATGTACAGTCTTTTGATTTTTCTACCCTTTACAGTGCATTGTAGGCTGTAGACTTCATTTATATTTATCGCCTTCAGGATGGAAATTTTTTTTTTTTTTTCCACAGTACGTATTACTATAGTTTATGCTTGATGTGTGATGTTTGAGTAAGTGCCGAATCCACTGAGTTGTGACCTGAAAACTGTATTTTCCATGTTTTGCTGTGGTGTGCAATGGCTGCTCAGTAGTGTTTCTAGTTTGACCACTTCTGAAAACAAATTTCAGTTTTGAGCACAGGTAAAACTATTTTCAGGCGATGGTTTGATTTTGCAAAAACAATCAGAGGTTTTGTGAATGTAGTTTGAGAAAAGAGTTTTGTGTTTACAATTCTGAGAAAAGCACAGGGGGATACAAAAAATGCATTTTAACAGTTGTGAAAAACTGTAAAAGACCCAATATGTTGATGTTGATGAAGTGCTATGGCCTGACGTAGCCCAAAGACAAGATGAAGCTCAATGACTGTGTGATCAACTATGTACAGTCTTCTAATTTTTCTACCCTTTACAGTGCACTGTAGACTTTAGACTTATATTTGTATTTATAAATTTCAGGATGGAATTTTTTTTTCACAATACCTATTACTATAGTTTATAATTGAATGTAGAATAAATTCTGACTCCACTGAGTTGTGAAATCTTTTTTTTCATTACTTTTGGAAATGCAAAATGCATGTGCTATACTGTATGTGATCAATAAACGTTTCTCCAGTTACATGATCTGAACACTGTGTTTTCAATTCAATTCAATTCAGTTCAATTTTATTTATATAGCGCCAAATCACAACAAAAGTCATCTCAAGGCACTTTTCATGAAGAGCAGGTCCAGACCATACACTTTAAAATAGGTATTTACAGAGAGTGACCCAACAAATCCCACCATGAGCAGCACTAGGCGACAGTGGCAAGGAAAACTTCCTTTTAAGAGGCAGAAACCTCGAGCAGAACCAGACTCAGGGTGGGCGGCCATCTGCCTCGACCGGTTGGGTTAAGGAGAGAGAGGGGGGAAGGGGGGGAGAGGGGGTAAAGAATAGCGGGAGAAGAACATAGCATAACATGGGTTCCATATAAAATGTAAGGTGATGCCAATAATACAGTAGTAGTAATGATAATAGTAATAATTAAAGTATTAACTGCTAACATAGCAATAAAACTAATAGCAAGTAATTTCTAATTATAGCAGCAGGTGTTGAGTGGAGTTATAGGAGCAGCAGGAGACTTGTCATCACAGGTCAGACACAGCTCCAGAGGCAGAAGTACCTGCAGAAAGAGACAGAAGAGGAGAGAGAGACGGAAGAGCACACAACCCACAACGGGAAAGGGATTATATTGAGTTAGTAACATGTATTTATGTGATATGAATCCATACTGATGGAGCGAGAGAGAGAAGCTCAGTGCGTCATGGGAGATCTCCCGGCAGTCTAGGCCTAGCAGTGTAACTAAGGGATGGTTCACCCTGAGGTGATTAATTAATTAATCAATTAATACTCTCTGAGACAGACAAGGGTGAAGGCACCGGTGTGAGAAGGGGAGTAGCTCCTACATTGGAGATGTAAACATGTGTAGGAGAAGGGGGAGCTGTGGTGGAAGTGGGTGGGGCCACAGTATCAAACCTGTTGAAGAACTGGTTGAGTTCATCAGCTCTTTCCACATCGCCCACTATTGGCTGTCTTTTTGTTATAGCCAGAGATGGTACTGATTCCTCTCCACACCTCACGGATGTTGTTGTGTTGTAAATTCCTCTCTAATGTTATGTCCAGGCAACGATGTTAAGTTAATTTCGTCAGTTTTGTCTCGGGTCTATGTTGTCTTGTGATTTCCTGTTGTACTTTGTGTCTACTTCCTGTCTGTGTATATTGTTGTAAGTTTTACCTTTTCCCTTTGTCTGTTTTCCTGCCCTTGGGATTACCTGTCTCTGCCCTGATTGTTTCCACCTGTGCCCTTGCCGTGTGTGTGTGTGTGTGTGCGTGTGTGTATACTGTATATAGTCCACGTCTCTCTTTGTCCTGTGCCAGTTCATCTCATCCCTTATGTCAGAGAACCAGCGCTTTATCCATGCCATTGCCATTGTCAGGTCTTGTTGTTTTGTTACTTTGTTGCTCAAGTTTGATTTCTGTTTGTTTCCTTGGTCATGGTATAGCCTCGTAATAGTGATTTTCTGTTTGTTTTCTTAGCCCTGGTATAACCTCGTAAGAGTGATTTTCTGTTTATCTTTCTCAACCTTAGAATAGCCTCAGAAGAGTGTGTTTCTGTTTTGTTTGTATTTTTTCCCTTAGTCTAGCTTCAGTCGAGTGTGTTTTAGTCTCTTAGGTTAGTGTAGAGTTATTTCCTCTGTCAAGAGTGATTTTAATTTTGTTAATAAAAACTTTATTTTGAAACTTTTGTCTGTGAGTTGTGCATTTGGGTTCAGGTCCATAGTTCAGTCGTGACATCTAACTTCTTTCTTTATTCCACCTTTGCCATCTTCAGTCTCTTCTTCAGCTCATGTTGCACCTGTTTCCCTCTGTAGGCTTCTTTGACATTGGCAAACAGCAGATCAAGGGCTTTATTTTCTGTGGTAGGACAATTAACAAACTGTGTAAATCCACTCAGGGAGGACAGGGAAACACGATTGAAGTCCCCTGATATTCTCCTGACTGAATTCTCTTGGTACATAGTATGGTCTCATAACCAACTGCCAATAATTCAATATCTGGGCAATACATTTTCTCCTTGACAGTAATATGTGCAGGATTACACCATCTCTGGTTCACAAATAAAGCCAGACCCCCACCTTTTTTCTTGCCACTAGCTTGAGCATCTCTGTCTGACCGTATGAGAGTGAAACCAGGTAAATCCATGCTGGAGTCTGAGATGTTTTGATTCAACCATGTTTCAGTAAAACACAGGAGACTGCACTCACAGTATACTTTCTGAGTCTTCACCAATATCTCCAGTTCATCACTTTTGTTGAGCAGAGAGTTGACATTTCTCATGATGACTGATGGCTTATATGTCCATTTCCAAGCCTTCACCTTTGCACCAGCATGGCAACAATGAAAACACCTCTTCATTTCAGCTGGAATAGGGTGGTATCCTCCAGACTTGCTCCGTTTTTATGAAAAAAAAAAAAAGCAGCACTTCTCTTGAATAAACTCTTCTCCCCAAAGAAGTATCCATCAGTAGTTGATAAAAGTACAATAAAAATACAGCAAAAATAAAATAAAGACTAAGTAAAAAATTTGGAGCTACCACACTTTGCTGCTACCAGTTGAAGCGCATGTTCTAGAAATGGATGTGCAGGTGACAAATTTGCAGCAACTGTGTGATGCTATCGTGTCAATATGGACCAAAGTGGAATGTTTCCAACACTTTGTTGAATCTATGGCACAAAGAATTAAGGCAATTAAGGGGTCCCAATTCTAGCAAGGTGTACTTAATAAAGTGGCCGGTGAGTATATAAAGGTTAAAACACCTAGCTTCTGCATTTAAGAACCTAAATGGTAAAAACGAGTTTCAGAAAAAAGGAAAAACAGTAACATTTTGTGATTGAAGTCAACAAAACTTTACAGATATAAGCACTACTCATCATAAGCTTGTTTGGTTATCATTTTAAGCCACTTTGGTTGATATTTTTCAGGGTATGATTACTGAGAAAATTCTGAAGAGAACTCACCATGCAGTCCAAATGCCATCCATCACATGACTTTCTACTTCCTGTGTAAACAGGAAGCACAATTAAAGATCCAAAAATAAATTTTGTTTAGCCACCCTGCACACTTTGCGTTGTTTTTAATTTACTCATACAAATTATAGTTTTAATTCTACATACTCTCAAAACAGTAAACAAACTAGTATAGAAATAACTTTAAAGTACAAGTAAATTTATACTCTTATGCACCCTTAGTACTTTTAATTGTTTAGTGGTTAAAGCTGCCAACAGGGCTCCCTGAGAGTCTCCTGGCAGTCTCCCAAGCCTTGACATGTGCATATACGTAATTCTTATCTTGGGGCCCCGTGAAATATTTCACCCACTATCTTAGTATAGTATTACTATAGTAGAAGACCACACCTGTGGGAAAATGTGCAAAAGAAAAAAATTGACCTTTTGGTCCCTTGAAGACACACAAACAAACTACTTTCATGATTACTCTCATGAAAAAGACACAGTAGTGCAGTTTTAAAAGTATCTTCATTCACCTCATTGGTATAGGGTTTGAGTGAATACTTTTGTGAAGTGCAACTTGAGCACTTTAACCCAGGACAGGGGGTTTCAGCCAACCTGCACACAAGGTGCAGTTGGTTTTAGTTGGATAACTTTTGCTTGGAAGGTGGCAGCGACCTGAAACCAAGTTGCATCCCCTCTAGAAAGTTTTTAGAAGCACATTTAAGACCATTTGGCCCCTTTTGATGCATAATTTTGCCAAACTTGACCTTAACTCTTTCCCCGCCAGAGTGTTAATAGTAAGTTACCAGCCAGCTACCCACTAATCTTTGAAGGCCTATTGAAAATGTTGTGTTAGGGGTATGTGAACACTGAATACATCAAATGAAAGAACAGAACTTCACCTTTTAAACACAAAAAAAAACTATTTAGTTCTATCTGCATTTGTTCTTGAGTTATCAACATTTGAATATTCATAATTTTCATGAAAAAACGACATTTTGAACAAAAAATGGAGAAAATAGCTTTTTTATTGAAGACATTCGTTTTCAAGGTAAAACTGATTTGATATGTACATTATTGACTCTTTTTCATTTACAAATTGTAACACTGTATTCAAAATAACAAAATAAAATAATAATAATAATAATCATTTTGAGAATATCCCAACATTCGCTTATCACTTATAAATTCCTCAGGTTGTACATCAAAAATTGAATTATCGGAGTCTGAGTCCATAAGAAGTTTCAAAGTTTCTAAAGCTGTATAAGTTTTCTTTGGAGCCGGCATTTTCCTAAGTGCGCCGGTGTTGTTGTTGTTACGTTGTTGTTGCTATATTCTTCGTTTGTTTTGTGCACCAGGAATGTGTGGTAATTCACAAGATACGCAACAGCGCCCCCTAGAATATAACAGTGAAAACACGGATTGCCAGAAAATCTCGTCAATGGCGGGGAAGCGTTGGGTTGCGATTGACGTAATATCTCGTCAATGGCGGGGAAAGAGTTAATGTAGGTGGCACTATGGGCACCAAATTTGAGGTAGGTATGATTGAATATTCATAATTTTCATGAAAAAACGACATTTTGAACAAAAAATGGAGAAAATAGCTTTTTTATTGAAGACATTCGTTTTCAAGGTAAAACTGATTTGATATGTACATTCTTGACTCTTTCTCATTTACAAATTGTAAGACTGTATTCAAAATAACAAAATAAAATAATAATAATAATAATTAAAGCTGCAAGCAGCGTTGAGGCGGACCGAGCCCCCACGCCACTCAGGCCGTGGCGCAACCGCGTCCCGGGCCGTCGTAACAGCTGCTGTCGTGACACGTGTGGACCACCTCATGAAAGCCTCACGTCACCCCAGTCCGAGGCCCACGTGACAGGAGTCCCAAGCACCCATCTCCAGAAGGTGTGTGACAGCAGTGTATGTTGTCACACATGTCAGACACAGCAAAAGACTGAGCTGTCACCCAGATGCTGAATTGTTATGCATTGGCTCCATCTGCTGGGCTGTAATGAGAACAGCATGTGATTGCCAGCAGTGTGCCAGCATATGAGCCAGTCTCAAGCCCTCATGTTCAGAAGCTGTGGGAGAGCACTGTACGTTGTCACACGTTTCAGACACTGCCAAACACTCAGCTGTTACAGAGAGAGTCTTCACTGTGAAATGCTGACATTCAGAGTTGAGAGTGTTAGTCAAAGCAGTTGCAACATGTAATTCAGGGTAATGTGGTCTAACATGTAATTGCCATAACAATCAGCAAGACACCACAGGGAATCGAACCCCATTCCAGTAAACCAGAAGTACCATTACTGGTGTCTTTTTGCTTTGTTGGCAGAACATGCAAGGCCAAGCAAAAACTGCATTAGCAACAGCATAAAAGTGTTTACAATTGAAATTATGCCAATTGTGCACAGCCACTTGTATATTTAGTGTAGGTTACTTTGATGACTGCGTTTATTAATAAATGCTGTTTAATATAAATAGTAATTTATACATGTTGAAGTTACAAATGCTGTTGCGATGCAGAAAAAGAAACCTTGTGAACATATTTAATATGCAGTAGGAGGTCCTACAAAAAACATGCATATTATATTATTAAGTGTCAAAATGACAACTAGAATGCAATCTAACATGAACAAAAGGAAGTGCTATTAGATAAGATAATTCATCAAACACACATTATGATATGCACATTCTCATAAAAATTGATAAAGAATTAATAAAACAGACATTAATGCATGCACATCATAGAATTCTACAAGATAACTCAGAACAAACACCCTGTGAATAGACTTGTTATTTCACATCATTTACATTATATGACAATACATGACAATCGATTTCACTGAAAAGTGCAAATACATGAACATGACAAATTAATTAAATACTATGAATAAATATACATTATGTTAAAATCATATACCAGTTTAAGTTATTTCATAAAACACATGTCCCACATAAACGTGTCCCTAGTCTGAAGCCCTATTTGCAAATGAGCATAGAATCCCTTCATGGTCACTGAAATATGTGGGCAAGACAACAGACTGTACATCGTAACGTGTTGTTTTGACATAAACATGGTCAATTAATGTGCCTTTTTCTGTCGTGGCTTGTTTGACGAGCTGGGTAAAGCCTTTGCCGTCCATGAATGTGCAGATAGTGGAGGAGTTCAAAATGTTGTCATTGAAATCTCCCATTACAGCAATAGTTGTACTTTGGTGATGTAGCCAATCGAGGAGTTTGCCAAGGTTCTCTTTAAACAGAGTTATGGTGTACGATGGTGGTCGATAAATAACTGCAATTAATATATCGAATGCAGTGCAGTGGCAAACCAAATATTCTAAATTTGCATTTGGTGCCGTGATAATCCTGCATGCCAAATTGTCTGCACTGTACATGCCAACCCCACCATGTTGTTGGTCTTGAATTTCTTGTAGTACGGGATGGCTGCTATTGTACGACAAACTCCTTGGATGGTTGTGGTAAGCATAACCATCCATTTTTACAGTCTCCAATGAAACTGCAGGCAGCCAAGTCTCGGTGACAGCAATGCAGTTAAGCTGCAGGTGCTGTGTACACAAAGCCAAATCAGTAACGTGACTAGTCAAGTTCTGCACATTCATCAAAAACACATTAAAAGGTTGTGTAGTGGGTGTACAACCTGTAATCTGTGCCCGTGTCACCAGGAAGGGAGGCATAGCTGCAATCGCGTCCTTAATGTTTTCTTTGCTATATATGGCTTTCTCTGCAAAATCCTGAATAACTAATCCAGACAAACTCCGAACTCTACTTAAAGCCACATATGCCTGACCCGCTGCAAACACTCTCTTCAGCGACACCACGGCTTTGTCGACGGTAAGCCCTTGGACTTTGTGTACCGTGCAAGCCCAGGCAAGCTTTAGTGGAAACTGCCGTTGTATTCCAACGTGTTTAGTGACCCTCTCCTCTTCTGGTTCGATGCCCGTGGAGCCCATCGCAACAGCAGAGGCAAATGCACAGCAGTTCCTCCGTGTCGTTCCCACTTTACTGTCATCAAACTTAACATAAATCATCTGTGGGAAGTTATCGTCGTTATCTGGATAAACTATATGCGTGACTGTGCCGCACACACCGTTCACTAAACCATCGTCGACGTCCAGATTTTTTACCAGCATCACACGAGCATCTACTCCCAAAAGCAGGGTCTCATCCAGACACGTATTGTACGTGCGGCTATGATGACCTTCCTTCAAGACAAGCTTGCCTGTTCGCTTATGAGTTTCAAAATCCTTTGCACTGATACTAACATAATCGGGACAACTCTGGGACAACTGTTTAATGTTGTGCTCATTTACCTGCCCGTTTGTCGGAAAAATGTGTAAGGCTGAGCTGACCTCTTCACCCCTCTCGCAGCGTTTTAATAACTCTACGTCTGAAGCCAACATGGGCGTCCCCTTCGAGCGAGTTCTGACTCTGTTCAGCAACTCTGCAAACACGACATCTTTCTGTCTGACGACAGTTGTGAGTTCGACCATCTCAAACTGCGCCACAAGCCTACAGTTACGTCGTCAACATACAAAGCTTTCCCTTTCACTGGAGGCAACTGATAAAAATCTCCAACTGCAATGACGGTAACATTTCCAAACGGGGAATAGTCACCAGACTGTTTAATTTGTCTCAAACGTCCATGGATGTAGGCCAATAGTTTATGATCAACCATGGAGATTTCGTCGATTATCAAAATCTGCAAGTTACCATATTTGGCACGCAAAGAATTGAACTTTTCCTCACCCAGCGGCGTGTAAGGCAAGCGTACATCTTTACCGATGCCAAATGCACTGTGGATAGTACTTGCATGTAAATTGTGGGCAGTTATCCCCGTAGGAGCAGTTAGCAAAACACAGATGTCGTCCGGATTGCGACACCCTCTCGACAGCAGCCTGGTTGCCTCGTACTGTATAGCCTTAATCAAGTGGCTTTTACCTGTCCCTGCACCACCTGTGACGAAGACGCGCATCGGAGCCATTTTCTCGCCGTTGCTCTTACTTAAACACCACGCTCTGATCCGGTAAAAGATCGCGAGCTGTGTGTCGTTCAGAGACCGAATTAAGGCCAAGCCATCCCTTCTGCACAGCACTTTCTGGTTCTTCTCTAAATGAGAAACCTGTCTATCTCTAACAGCTAGGTCGGGAATGCTGTCTACATGCTCGTCTGAAGGCTGTTCGTTCTGCCTGCGCTCTTCCAAGCACTCTAGACGCTCCTGTTGTTGCTCCGGGCAGAGCTCACACCAAGCGTCTTCCAGAGCGGCATCGCTGCCAAGTGCATTCGCGATATCGTCCAACTCTTCAGCCTCAACCTCAAACCTGCTACGGTTTTCTTGGACAATCGCCTTGACTGAATGCAGCAGCCCATCCTGCAACCTCACATGACCATCACTGTAGAACTGCTCGTACGTTTCGAACCCCGGCGGCCGCAGGTGCACGTCCGTGCGAAACGGCAGAAACAGCTGCATGACGCTCTGGTAAAACAGTTCTGGATGCTTTGTCTCTGAAAAGCGCGCATAGCGAACAACCGCCGGTTCGGTGCGCGTTCTTTTCAATACGAAACCAGAATTGTTCTGCAGCACTATCCTGTTGGCAGACATCTCGGATTTGGGCAGCACACGGTACTCGGAGGCAAACGTTGCCATACACATGTCGTTAAAGGTACCGTCTCCCGGCCTATTCTTATATCTGTCAACAAAACTAGTCATCCACATGTCGTCAGTGGTAAGGCCATCCGATGATGCCTTTTGCTTGAGCACAGATAAAGGCAGACTCATTTTAACGTTGCTGTCCCCAACTGTAACAAACACAACTTTCCTGGAACACTCCTTCAGATGCATGCTAGTTAACCTGTAGACAGCCTCTTGTGCAGACACATCTCTATTGTGCAAATACACACTTCCCAACTTTTTGAGTGCCTCTCTAGCACCGCTATTCACATCTTTAGCCGATTCTCTCTGTGCATTGTCTAACAATAAGCCCATCGCACGCTCTGCTTTGGAAATGTAGGATATGATGTAAACCACACAAGCATAAGCGTCGACAACAGACTGGATATCAATGTTAGCATTCCAACATTTTAAAAGTGGTTTGCTGTACTGATTGATCCAGACCTCATTGGCTTGCCTCCTTAAAACCACGCTCGTCTTTTTCGCGCAAATGTCGTAGGCTTTCTCAAACGCCTTTTGGTCTACACGCACGTGACTAAACAACTGCTCTACGGTGTCAAAGCTGAGATTGTCATCTGAAAGGGCCTCCTGGTCATGATGGTCACTGCCATTTTTTTTTCCTGTAACTTTTCCTCTCTCTTAGTTTTGCATGCACAGTCTGCAAATAGTGGCGCTCCAGGTTCCTGACATGTGCATGTTGTATTTAGTTCCTCGTCTTCTATAGGGGGCCGAGATACAAAAGTTCTGGCAGACGGAGGACTAGGAAAGTTAAAACGGCAAACAGTGTTGTTTTTTTTACACGTTTTAGAAT
Source organism: Argyrosomus regius (assembly GCA_946959425.1). Taxonomy (NCBI): domain Eukaryota; kingdom Metazoa; phylum Chordata; class Actinopteri; family Sciaenidae; genus Argyrosomus; species Argyrosomus regius. The sequence goes on from CAMPSB010000211.1 coordinate 144,382, forward strand.
GCCGCTGTGAATGCTTTTGCACAGACGAAACTACTTCCAATAGCGTCTCATCTTGTGCAGGTAATTCACATGTGACGTACTTATCAATAAATTCAACTATCTCCTCGTCACTGTCTTTATCAATTATCGGTGCGTTTTCTATCCAAAACAGGCAGTGAACATGGGGCGAACCACGCTGCTGGAATTCGACCCTGTAGAAATAATCTTTAATTTTGCCAATTGGATGCGATGGAGACATTAAGACCTCTTTCAAAAAACAATGCCAGCAAAAATCAAACATGCGCGCTGCAGTAACAGGATTGCGGCGCAGCAGGTCACACCTGTCTGCCCACTCCAGCTCTTCGGCTGTCTCTGTCCTGCCTTCCTGTTTCAAAATGCTAGTCAACAAGTTCTTCCACCGCATATCGGCAGAAGAAAAAGAGCAGAACCACGTGGGGATCCCCAGCTGCCGAACACAAGCCAACAGGTCGCGCTGTACTCCCTGCCAAAAAGACGGGGTACCCCTAATAGGCTTAAGGAAGCGGTACCCCTCGTCAAAATGCAAGAGCTGCTTCATTTGTTCCTCATCGTCCAAGACTTTGGTCGTTATTTTTTTAAAATGCCCGCCTTTTCCCTTACGTAAAGCTATCGATACATTTGAGACAACCTGTTGAACCTCAGACACGTACTGAGCAAAGAAAATGTAATCAACATTTTGTGCAAATCTACCGTCAGCATGCAAGATACGGTTATTAAAGTAACGGCACAAAGTCAAGGGATGGTTCCTGCTGTCGTGGTACGTTCCACAACCACTGGGAAACAACACTGGGAAACATTTCGCTTCATTTGCATGATCAGTCAACAACTTGACAGGAGTGTTGCCTTCTGCCGGAGCTAAATTTACTATGTTATCAAAATATTGATCAAGAGCTTCCTGACCAATGTCAACGGGCATAAGGCAAGTGTCCTGAAACATACAATGTTGTTGTCTGTCATGCAGAAGGTCATCTTCCTCAGCAGCAGCAGCGCTGTCATCGTCAGCATCAGCATCTACAGCTGCGCTATCCTGCTCTGCCACACTGTCCTCTTCCCTACAGAACTCATTTAGCCACGCTTCGTTAAACTCAACATCCTTGTAATGTGTATTAGTCCGTTTTAAATACCGCAAAGCCTGCTTGATGCGCATAGCGTCAACATACTGGTACTCATAATGTCCCTTGTATGTGAGCTTGCGTTTCAGTTTGACTGGCAGCAATGAGCCCTCCATGTCCGAACGCGGCAACAAGTTGCTTGTCTGCACAATGTTCGCAGGAACACACGTTACAGGACCATGGACACCATTCTGGCCACCTTTCGGCAACGCTAGCATCTTCATGAACGGAATATGCAGTGCAATTAAATGTTGTTCCAAAGCATTCAAGCTGGCTAATTCTGGGGCAATGGAAGACAGTGCCAAATTATTTGTAGCACTTTCAGGTGGCATTTTACTGCTACTAATTTTCTGATGACAGCTTGAACAAATCCACAGCTTTGCCGGTCAGGGTACTAAAGTATAATCCGTTTTTTTCTCAAAACCAAAATACGAAAATACGGAAACAGCGCCCCCTTTCCTTTTTTCGTTTTAAACCAAATACGGAAAAACGGATTTTGCTCTCAGCATCAAAAAACGAAAAAAACGAGAAAACCAATACCAAATAACGGCCCAAATTTGGTTTTTGCAAATTCCTTTTTTCGTTTTTTGTTTCTCATTTATTGATATGACGGCGGACAGACCGGAAGCGGAAGTGGCATGTAACAACTTCAAAATAAAAGTAGCGTGCTAACTTATTATCATGCATAATAAAGTAAAAAAAAAAAATAATAATATGAACTTATTATCATACACTATTATAGGCTACCGTTCTCTTTCTACAGCCATGTGTGGTTCACATTTATGTTAGTCGAGTGAAACTATAACAGCTGGTTGTTTTGGGAGAACGTGATACATAATTATTATTATTTTAGCTGAGTGTGTGAATGCACATTGTGGAAAACTTTCACCCGAATTACATTCCCTGCCTAAATAAAGAGCATCTATAAAGTCACCAGCAGAGGTCCCCATCACGCACAGTCAAGACTGACACGGCTTCAAATCACAATAATATTGTTAATAATCATTGAAAATGAGAACTTGTCAAGTTATGACTTCAGTGCTGATGTTTAGCCACAGGGTGGCGCAGTTATTACATGAAGAGTAGACCTGAGGGCTTTAGTACGAAGGAGGCTCAACATAGCCAGGCTCTGTGTTCATGATCCGGCTCAACAAAACCTATAGCCCCGGTCTGAGCTTTGTGCTCTGTGCGCGTTCACATCAAAGGAGCTGCGATCGCGAGCTGCCTATTTCAGCCAAGAGGAGCAGGTTGTTTTAATGGAGAGCTGTGAGGAATACAAAAAAGTGATCACAGCCAAATTTGACAAGAGATGAGGCTAGCCTTTAATTTCTGACAGCTGAACATTGCACATCTTTATTAACCTTTATCCATTTAAACAAAATAAACGAGAGCAACATGTAACATGCAACATGTTTTGTCTTACAGCCTACTTACTTGTATGATTTGGAATAAGAATATGTTGAGAAATGGATCTGTAGTATGGAAATTGTTTCATAACAGGCCGGCTGGAATACAAAGCAAACTTACCTCTCTCATATGCACATTCATGGAAGTCTTGTATAGTCATCCCAGGACAAAACACAAACAATACAGTAATGAGTCATTCAGAGAGTTATTAAATGTTTTTATTACAGACACAGAAACCACATTCTCTCATCCATACTCTGTAAGTACAACAATGTGAGGGTGTCACACATAGTGGTTGGATCACTCTTGATGAGAGATGTCCTTAGTGTGTAAGTAGAGCATACTTTTCCTGAAATTAGTGAGTAAGTAGGGCGTACTTTTCCTGGAAGTACAGACTAATAGTGAGGACCAGGCTGGATTATGAAATTAGCACTGTTCTCCCGTCCTTAGTGTGTATCTTGGCACTCAGATGTTAACCTTTGTTAGCCCATGTCAGGATCACTGGAGATTACAGTAAAACACACCCTGCCATACAGTCAGTACCATAAAAATGATACTCCACTTTGTCCGTACACCTGCAACCTTTTGGCTGTTTTCAAATGAACAAAATGCAAGGTCACATTACAGGGTCTGACATGTTCACTCTTGACTGTATGGCAGGGTGTGTTTTACTGTAATCTCCAGTGATCCTGACATGGGCCCAACAGTGAGGAGGACCACCACATTGTCCGTCCAGGGTCCTCAGGAAGAACTATTAAGACACCAAACTGATGAAGACCTTCTACCACTCTTGTATCGAGAGCCTGCTGGCATTCTGTATCACAGTATGGTATGGCACCTGCACTGAGGCCAACAGGAAGAGGCTTTTAAAAAAAAAAAAAAAAAATCTTTTATTATGATAAATGTAATTTCATTTTTCAGTCTGTCTCTCTTCATCCTTATTAATCTGTCCTGGTTGAATTGTTATCTTGTGAAGCATTGAAGTAACTGTGTTCCAAAGGTTAACATCTGAGTGCCAAGATACACCCTAGGGACGGGATAGCAGTGCTAATTTCATAATCCAGCGCGGTCCTCACTATTAGTCTGCACTTCCAGGGAAAGTACGCTCTACTTACTCACTAATTTCAGGAAAAGTATGCTCTACTTACACACTAAGGACATCTCTCATCAAGAGTGATCCAACCACTATGTGTGACACCCTCACATTGTTGTACTTACAGAATATGGATGAGAGAATGTGGTTTCTGTGTCTGTAATAAAAACATTTAATAACTCTCTGAATGACTCATTATTATGCATTTAAATGTATATTAGTACATTACTGTATTGTTTGTGTTTTGTCCTGGGATGACAATACAAGACTTCCATGAATGTGCATATGAGAGAGGTAAGTTTGCTTTGTATTCCAGCCGGCCCGTTATGAAACAATTTCCATACTACAGATCCATTTCTCAACATATTCTTATTCCAAATCATACAAGTAAGTAGGCTGTAAGACAAAACATGTTGCATGTTACATGTTGCTCTCGTTTATTTTGTTTAAATGGATAAAGATTAATAAAGATGTGCAATGTTCAGCTGTCAGAAATTGAAGGCTAGCCTCGTCTCTTGTCAAATTTGGCTGTGATCACTTTTTTGTATTCCTCACAGCTCTCCATTAAAACAACCTGCTCCTCTTGGCTGAAATAAGCAGCTCGCGATCGCAGCTCCTTTGATGTGAACGCGCACAGAGCACAAAGCTCAGAGCCGGACGATAACCGGAAAATAACAGCAGTTAACTCTGACCGGGGCTATAGGTTTTGTTGAGCCGGATCATGAACACAGAGCCTGGCTATGTTGAGCCTCCTTCGTACTAAAGCCCTCAGGTCTACTCCTCATGTAATAACTGCGCCACCCTGTGGCTAAACATCAGCACTGAAGTCATAACTTGACAAGTTCTCATTTTCAATGATTATTAACAATATTATTGTGATTTGAAGCCGTGTCAGTCTTGACTGTGCGTGATGGGGACCTCTGCTGGTGACTTTATAGATGTTCTTTATTTAGGCAGGGAATGTAATTCAGGTAAAAGTTTTCCACAATGTGCATTCACACACTCAGCTAAAATAATAATAATTATGTATCACGTTCTCCCAAAACAACCAGCTGTTATAGTTTCACTCGACTAAAATAAATGTGAACCACACATGGCTGTAGAAAGAGAACGGTAGCCTATAATAGTGTATGATAATAAGTTCATATTATTATTATTATTATTATTATTTTTCTTTATTATGCATGATAATAAGTTAGCACGCTACTTTTATTTTGAAGTTGTTACATGCCACTTCCGCTTCCGGTCTGTCCGCCGTCATATCAATAAATGAGAAACGAAAAACGAAAAAAGGAATTTGCAAAAACCAAATTTGGGCCGTTATTTGGTATCGGTTTTCTCGTTTTTTTCGTTTTTTGATGCTGAGAGCGAAATCCGTTTTTCCGTATTTGGTTTAAAACAAAAAAAGGAAAGGGGGCGCTGTTTCCGTATTTTCGTATTTTGGTTCTGAGAAAAAAACGGATTATACTTTAGTACCCTGACCTTTGCCCTAGGCGTCTCTAACCACTGACACGGCAAAATACAAGCAGCGCTACATTTGTGAACATATGTATCACTGATACATTTCTCGGCAATCAAAGCTGTTTCTTTCCTTGAGCTATAATCATCTATGCTACAAGGTGAAACTTGGTTTCGAAACAGCTTTCTGAAACACACACAACACACAAAATCTGGCCCGTCTTTTACTTTAGTCAAAAACTGCTGCATTACCACATCAAACTCAGTTAACGTCTCTTTCATTTGTTGCCTCTTTAATGTAACACGCGCAATCACACGCTGCCTATGCTCACTATTTCCATGGTATTTCCTTGTACTCATGGATTTCAAATTTTGCCTGTGAGACTTACTTTTACCATATTGCCTTTTACTCATTTCGATGACTCTGTCCCTGTGAGATTTATGTATACGATATTTACTTGTACTCAATTCCATTACTCTGACCCTGTGAGAAATATTTACACGATATTTGTTTGTACTCATTTTTTTAACTGTATCTCTGTGAGACTTACTTTTATGATATTTCGTTGTACTCATTTCCTTTACTCTTTGCCTGTGTGAATCATTTGTCAGATATCTAATTTTACTCATTTCCTTTTTTTTCATTTTGTTTGCCTGATAATTCATTTTAGTCAATTCTAGATTTTTTTGCCTGCTTTCCTGATATGTTTTTTTGTTTTGTAATTTCTTTTTCTTTACCAAATACTTAGACAACTTACTGTGGTATTGGTCATTTACAGGTAATGTACTATGCTGCTGTTGTATTACATTTTCTTCAATAATGTCTACTTCAGTTTCACAAGTTGAGGACACCACTGAAGTCACATCCTCTGCACAAACACTATGTTTCCTAAAATTGTACCTGCCCACCTGGCAATAGCCATAGCAACACTGCCTGTTTGGCTGCTGAACACAAACAACAGTCTCATAGTGGTTACCAGTAACATTCTCTAAATAAATCCCCTGATCTGACAACGGCCTGTTCTTACAACTATATTCAAGCCAGTGACTGTCACAGTAAGTGAATACACTTACACCAAAGAAGTCTGCTGCTGCTTGAATCTCTACCTCAGTGGCCCAACTGCCGACATTGTTCATTTTTGACACTGTGAGATATTCCTGCATTGAAGAATACTCAGCTCTTAAAACACCACCATTAACTTTCAAATGTTTTATGACAGCAAGTCTAATTTTTCTGTGATGCTTCTGTGTACCACACACAGCCTGACTAACTGCTCTAAAGAAACAGTTGCCATCTCCAACTATTGTCTCCTTCAGACAAGGAGCACCCAACGGACCAACCTCTGTACAAAGCACATCTACTTTCTCTGAGCTAACACTCAACTGTTTGCACAGAGATTCTGCAACTTTACCACAAAGCAGTTTAAAGTGGAGCGCTTTACTCAAAGCGTCACCTACACAAACAACATCTGAATTAGCTTCAGCATGATCACTGTTTTTCGACCTCTCTGACGAAGACACTGGCCTCGAGAGCTTACTATCTATTATTGTGCACCCAACTGCATGCTGCATGGGTACAACACAAGGCAACAGACTTTCCCTGCTTTCTCTTGCTGGTTTTGAACTGGATGGCAAGGTACTGGGCAAACTTGCACTTCTGTGGATTATACAAATGCCAGCAATCTCAAACGGTTTGGGCCGTTTATAAGAAGTGGCAAACTTGCAGATGTGAGTAAACACATCATCCAGACAAGCGAAATACACAACAACACTCTTCCCTTGCTCATCCACCAGCCCATCCACACTCCGTGCATGGGAATCAACAACAGCAAACCGGCCACCTTGACTAATGATTGCACAAGTATTACCACACAGTGTCAGAAGGCATGTGTGATATTTAACAAACATCTGTAATAATCCAGATCTGAGACTGGTCATTACACGTTTGTCAATCAGATCACCTGTCACTACGTCAACATCGCCAGAGACAAAATCACGCCCGTACTCAAAGTCACAAGTCTGCCCATCAATAACAAAGTGTAAGGGCAAGTCTGGAACAGAAAGCAGTTTAGAGCGTTTGCTGGTGACCTTGCTTTCCCTCAACCTATTGTAAAGCGTATCCCCCAAAACAACAACCTTGTCCAGGTTGTTGGTCTGTGTTGAGTCTCAGTTTTTGCACTTACTGAGCTCTCCCGAGTTGGTTGATGCAAAGAGAGTCTTCTGGAGACGAGATCAGTTCACACAATAGTTTATTCAAATAGCAAAGCGCTTTGGAGATCTCACCACAGAGGAATACATCTGTTCTAGCCGAAAGCTAAGTGAGATCTGGTGAGTATTTTCTTGTTTCTTCCACTTATGGTCGGGTTGGGCTCTTTCCCCTTTACGTCACTGATACCACTACTATCTTGGTCATGCGATGTTTTCGCCTTTTCTTGAAGGTCGTTACTTCTCGTTTGTTACATTCTGTTTGTCCTCAAGTAAAAGTAACCTTGCATATTTGTTACATTCTGTTTGTCCTCAAGTAACCTTGCATATGGCGTGATCTTGTGTATTATCTATTCTGCCCAACCCTAGCTGTCACATTCCTTTGGTCTCACCCAGATCCATCCTTAAAACAGAGTAAATACATAATTATAAGCTTGCACAAGCTTGCTTTTTACTTTACGTGTTGCCCCTGTTGTTGTCACGCTATACATCTGTATCCACATCTGCCATGAGAACACGCTGTGAATGGAGTGTTGTGCTATGGCTACCAAACTGATAGCCATACACTGAACTCCAGCGTGGCGGAACTGAGAATCTCCCTGATGGAAAGATCCCCTCACAGACCTGCTATATCTCTGTGAAGTGCCACCCTCAACTATAGCTGCACCTGCGACAGTGACATCAGCATCTGTCAGCAATGCAGCGCTGTCAATGTCACCCTCAACACAACTAAGCTTTACAGACAAGCCGCTAATGGCATACCACTCTGCGGCCAGAGAAGTCTTAAGAAGCCTGATATGCATCATCAGGTCATGCAAGGATGTGTTAAAAACAGCTACACACCTACCAGTATTACACGCCAACCCAGACATATCGCGAATACCACAATCAACTACCACAAAGTAGTCGTCATGTTGAATAATAGCGGTAACGGCACCGTGTAGGTTCAAGAGGCACATGTTGTCATTCATCAAATGTTGCTGTAATTTCTCAAACAACAGACACTCGTCCTCGAACGAGGCCAGACCACTGCACGTTGACGGACCAATAGCTACGCTGTACTTTTGCCCGAAAATGCCGTGCTGTTCAATGATCTGACACAGATCATTTTCAAAGCCACCTGGTCCACTGGCTTTAACTACACAAGTAGCCAACCTCGTGCCTTCACTACAAATCCTATCAATATCTGCCCCGCGCCATGTACAAACAGGAGCAAGAACATGTTTAAGGCCAGCCACAACACTGCACGCAACAGATACATCCAAGGTTGACGGTGCAACCATGCCAATAGTGCCACAAACATCAGCAGTTGCTGGCACAGCTCTGACCACTGTACTAGAAAGAACAGGCGCCTGTTGTTTGTCAGCACACCTGCAAGAGAGCGGGTTAGCATCAGACCTACCTTTGAAGACTCTCGAGGGGTGTCCAATAGGTGTGTCTGGCCTGCTGACACCCTCTCCCACGGCCTCTTTCACAGCAGAGGTAGTTGGCGCCTCTGAGGACATGGCCACAGCAGTAGGTGGTGCATCCGCCTAAAACCAATCAATACAACGCATTGTCAAAACTCACTTTGCATTTGAAAGAGCTTGCTAGTCATAACAATAATTTTGACATGTATTACATCATTTGTTTTGGACAAAGGCCCACATGCATATTAAGATAAACTGATGAAGAACAAAGTGTACCTGTGCAACCACCTCCAGAGCTTTGGCAGAGGTCAGCCTGGGACACGGCTCCTCCACCTGTAAAAATAACCATGTATTTTCTTATTATTTACATAATCTCCAAAGCACTAAACAAGTAAAGTAAAGAAGCTATTACATTATTAGTGTCTACCATTTATACTGTGACTCGTCATTATATTAATGACATAAAGACAAACCTGGCCCGTCGCACGTCTCCTCTTGGACCGAACGGGTTTCGGTCCTCGCTGCATCTTCGGTCTCTGATGTAAGACAAATAAACATGCTTTTAGAACAAATACAGGAGTGTTTAAAGGAAAGAATACGATTCAAAAGACCCCAATCAACTCATTACTTAGTTTCAGCTTACCGTTGTGTCTTGTGGAATGGCTGTGCAGTCAGGGCTCGCAAGATGAGACGGAACCAGAGCGTCCATGGCAGCCAACATGCCCGTGCTGAACCTGATGGGATTCAGGGGGATGAAGCACTCCCTCAGCACAATTGGACGCCTGTCCACCTGTGAATTAAACATCGAAACAGCATATTAGTCACAATCGCCGTTGAATAAAATCAATGCACAGATATAGAAATAATGAACTTATGTAAACATTAATGTAAGTATGTAAGTAACAAACCTCAGGACGAACTGCGAGCCTCTTTGACGGACTGCAAAGCTGCTCCTCAGACTGCTGGTGGAGCCGCTGCAATGATAAAATAGCAAATACTTAATATGCATGCATGGTGAACCCTTCTGACTTTGAACTATGAAGAACATATCAGTGGGGAAAACCACCAGGGCATTGTGCAAATATTACCTTCTTGCCCTTCACCATCTGCATCCAGGTGTGTGGGTCTGGGGGGGGGGGGCGAAGGGGCAGAAACAAAGACCTCTTCCTTGACTACCACCCTTTGAGAGGTCCTTGGAACAGGCGGTGGAGTTGGTTGAAAAACCTGTGCCTTTGGCTCTGGCACCTCCAGTTGCTTGTAGGAAGCGTCCCACAGCAACGTGGCAAGAATGGGCGTGCCCACGTCGTCGCTCAAGTGAACCTGTCAATGTTAGAATAATACATTCACTACAGGTAATATTAACTTTCTATTAACCTGTACCATAAATGCAACTGCAGAGTAGTGAAATGAAAAGATCTCATTTCTACACAGTATGATACTTACACTATCACCGACCCACAGATCCAAGCGACTGTAGGGGAAATGCTCAAATGTGGAGTAGTACTTCACACCTAAGAAACAAATACAGAAATGTGGTTGATTGATGTACTTCAATATATACTACAGCAAAATAAGAAAGCGTACATCAATTTGTAACACACTGTAATGTTCACATATGCACTTGAGACATACCCATTCTGTTTGCCACAGAGCGATACTCCCGACTCAGGAGCTCCTGCAGTTCGGGCGCAACGTTCAGGCGCGGAACAAAGTCAACCACAAAGACCTAAAACACAACAGCAGTTTTTAAATACCAATCTAGTGTAGTTCAAAGTGAACATCCATTTAAAAACACACATTATGCTACAACAGTTCATCTAGCATTTTTATTGCTGAGCAAAACTCAAAACAACTTACATTGTCCCAGCGAGAACGTGCACTGAGCAAAAGTTTCTGAAAGTCCTCCCCGGCCACCTCATGGGTGCTGCTGGTGGACAGGTTGTTGCCAGGGGCCAAGATGCACACTGCATCTGGTGTCCTGGGCAGACTGGCATGGATGAGCTCAGTCCGCAAATGGCACGCACTGCCTCCCGGGGTGGACATGACGCCAAAGGAAAGGTTTCCCTTTGACATCCGCACAGCCCCATCTGCGAAGCAGCGCAGATGGGAATCCCCGACAAGCAGGACAAACTGCGAAAACAGAAGAAAACCTATTTAGAATTGACGTTTCACTGAGATTATTTGGTAACAAACTTGTAAATAAATTACCTTCTTGTCAGGGGATTGCGCTGGAAGCACCAGCTTGTGTGTCTTGCCAGACACAGAAACTGGATACTTAGTCACACGACCGCGTCTCCCTGTACCACGGCCTATGCACAGAAACAAAAACATTACTCAGAGATTACACAAATGTTGCCCAAATTTACAATCACAACTCCTTTACTCTTTACGTAGACCTTGATGAAAATTGAAGGAAAAGTAAAACTGCCTACTTACGTGGAACAAACTCAGGGCGTGGTGGCAGATGTTCCACAGCCAAAGGCTGACGGGCTGCCTCCCTCCGCTTGGCAGCCTGGGACATCCGGTGGTTCTTGCCTCGCGGCATCTAAAAACCATATAGACATAATAGGGTCATGAGGACAGACGTCACGACACTTTATGCTTACATTAAGATTATAAGCAGCTAATGAAAACAATCATGAAACATATGGCATCTTTAGGGCCACACGATGAGTAAAGTCAGCTTCCATATGCAAACCATGATAAAGACAGTTGCTGTACACATTCAGAGATTTGCCAGAGATACTAATAATAGCTGCTGTGATTGCTTGACAATAGCTCTTCATGTTCACAGCACATAAAGGCAAAATTCACTTGAACAAAGAGATTATTAAAAATCCTTAAAACAAAACCACAGTTGATGACTGAAAAAACCATTGAAGCTACCAATAGTGCTGTTGGTGACTTTATCTCACCAACCTATACAGTAGCGCTTTATATTTACATTACACTTAACCTATTTTAACAAATAATTCCAGTGAAACATGTCCATATGTTGTTTATATTTTTACCTACCAATTAACTAATATATAAGTGAATAGAGATTAATGTTTGAGATGGTATTGTGGGAATTTAATTCAAACTAAAGCGCATAAACTGACAGAAAATGTCACGACGGTCCATATAGGTTTATCCTCGCTGCCCCACATACAAAACATGGCAATTTTCACAATGGTCTCACCGCAGCTGTTAAGGTTAGATTCCCAAAAAGGACACCTGCTTTACGTACACGCTTCAGAACCAAATCACCACCCAAAAAAAAAAATCACCACACTAACTAGGCTAAGCTAAGTAGCTACACGGTTCGCTTTACGGACATTAGCAAAGTGACACGAGCTAAAGGCCCACTCACACCGGGGACGTAAGAGCCGAGTAACGTAAGCCCCGCGGTCACCGGAGCTGATCGCTGCCACTCTCTATTTTTGACGTGAACCGTTTCTAAACCGTGTGAATCTCAACAGAGCATATAGCACCAGACAGGAAACACGACACAGAATCAACATAATAAACTTTAATACACAATACGCAGTTCATGTAACCTATCACAGCTTCACATCAACATTAATTCATGACCGGTGGCACCAGGTCAGCAGTGAATCGATCAAAGGGTCTCAACATGAACGATGAGAGACTAATTGTTGAAGTGGAACAACACACAATAATTTATGACACAACAGATCCTTTTTATAATCTCTCCCACGTCGGAGAAGCAATGTAAGCTGTTTGTTGTTGTTGTTTACTTTATACACAGTTTATCCCCGGGTTTCGCGTACGTGCAGGATTCTCTCGTGATATATCGTGAATACGGCTGGCTCGCTACGCTGCAGTTATGCTGCCGACACGAGCCCGGCACTTGACATTAGCTTTGGCTAACCCGTCATGCTAACGGGTTTATATACGTTTTTTGGCCAGTGTGAAAGGAACTATACACAAAACAAAATTCAATAAGAAGTGAAGAGCCGCATGAAACCACCAAACGTGGCCAATTGCCCGTATAAGTGCACACACATTTCATAAATAGCTGCATTACGTATATGTACTACTACAACAGTTCACATAAAATTAGCCATTAACAACAGTTTTCAGTCAGTACAAGTTTAAATGAAGAATAAAAAAGAAACTCACCTTATTAAGAATGGAGGTCGAAAGGTATAATCCTTGCAAAAGGGTTATAAAATCGCTATCGTGCTGTGTATGAGCCTTACAGATGCAATCACTCCTCTCCTCACAGTATTGCAAAATGCAAGACAACACGTAACCGTCAAGCAGTGCATTTATATCTTATTTTTGCGACATTTGAATTCAGCCAATGACAACACAGGGTTGAAGGGACGTTGTAATATACTTTTGTCACATGAGATTGGTAATCACAGCGTTTAAATACACGTAACAACATGTTTCTATCCTACTTATATTTTTACAGTATCTATGTTGAACTTGTTGCTTCAAATATGCTTCTAAAAGCCAGTTGAATCTCTGTGCAATGCATTTTTTCATATCATGCTTACTAATAATTATTGTGCTGACTACGTTTGTACATTGAGAGGTTGTAATAGTTTAATTCACACATTTCTGTTGTTTGTAATTAATTGATAGTATGGGTGTATCTTCAAATTCAAATTTGCAAATTATTGCGAGATGCTCGCTCCGACGTCTCCTATATAAACGCAACATTATCAGTTAAGAGGCACGTTTGCTCTTTCAGAGAACATCACACACAGGTAAGTCCAGTTGCGCTCTCGGTGCTTCGTTCTTTTTGTTCCTGTGCCACAGTGGTTTGCAATGTTTTCTCATATGTAATTCAATCATGATAGTATGCATTGACGGGTTAAGTTCATAATGCCTTTACGTTGTTACAGAAATAATGGCCTACTCGTCCCCAACTAAGTTCCCCTCCCTCCCAGGAGACCCGTCAGTGGAATCCTTGAGGCAAAAGTTGCAAATCGCTTCTGTAAGTATTACATATGTCTTTTTCTGTGTTACAGCAATTTTATTGTGAAAAATAAGCAACGCTACGAGGTATTCTTTCACTTCCCGGTGAAAGCCCGAGCGGCAATTCTCGAGCATGCGCAGAATGCACAATCCGAAACCCGCGCTGCAACCGAGTCTGACAGCTGATTAACGAGCGACAACGAGCCCAACCATTAACTTAAACACAACACGGAGCTACCGGTCCGCTGCTAACCGAGAGACTGTCAGCTGATTGTTAACGAGCTGTTAACGTAAAGAAAAACACACGAAGCGACCTGCACAGTTAGCACCCGCTTACCGGGAATGTAAACAAACAATACTGCAGAGCAAGGAGACTTTACCGGACCGGCAGTTTTCCTGCCCGGGTGACAGTACTCCCAGACCCAAACCGCAAATCAACTTAACTCTTTTGCTCATGGACCGATAACTAACGGGCATTAGGTTCACATAGCTTAACACGGATAAGCACGAAACTGTTAACTTTGTTAGTGTGTTTGTTTAGTTACATGTGTTTTTATTATGTTGAGCAATGTCTGTCATGTACGTGCACGTGTAGATAATTGTGATACACATTCTTTCTAGTGCACCTTTCACAGAGACACACATAATTTATTTTCTGAAGTAAATAAGGTCATATTGTTTATCCATGTTGTATTTGCTACTTAATAAATGTTTGTGTACACACATGCTCTTCTGCTTAATGTTGAACACTGAATTGAGCCAGCCTCTTCTATGTCTGCTCGGATTCACTGTGTGAGTTAATTTTGACACTATAGCATATTTGAATTATTCCTTGATTTCATGGTGGTGAAATGTAATTCTTAACTTGAATACCTTAAATTAATGACTTTTATTTATTAATTTTAATCCTATTTTTGCTAATGACCAAATTTACACCAAATTTCCCACTTGTCAAGTTAACTTTATTGTCAATGCTGTTATGTGTACAGTACACACAGAGAATTCACATAGCATTCTCATAATATACCTGGTGAACACAGCAATATACATGACATGTAATACATAACATATAAAGAATATATACATGTTAAAACTATAAATAAACTCTAAATATGGCAAATGTAGCAGTATAAACACAATAAACAGTATAAATATTGCAAATACATAAAGATCACTGCACTTTTTTAAAGGTAATCTCACACTTTATTACAACATTGTACACATACATGTTAAAACTATAAATAAAGTCTAAATATGGCAAATTTAGCAGTATAAACACAATAAATAGTATAAATATTGCAAATACAGAAAGATCATTGCACTTTTTTTTAAAGGTAATCTCACACTTTATTACAACATTGTACACATACATATAATACTTCAAAATATCCCACAATTCCATCTTTTAACCCTTAGAATCCGACGATCACGCCGGCGTGATCAAATCATGTGACCACCTCATTACGTCACTGCACAGTGTATAGCGCACGTAGAGCGATGCAGGCACATTTATATGAAAGTGCAGGCTTCAAACTCTTTCCTAGTTTTGGTTTGATGTCGATAGACCCAGTAAAACAGGAGATATGGTCGTTTAAAGTTTTTAAAAAAAAAAAATCATACATCGTATCGCGGACTTACGCACGTCCGCGATACGGGATGGCACAGACGCTGCATTTATTTCAATATCTTCGCCATTTTTCGTTATATCAGAAAACGGTAAAAAATGCCGGAATGTGCTGGCTGTCCTCTACAGCACAGATATACTCTACAGGCTGTGTGTCGGGGGGGCGGAGACTGCGTATGATCGGAAGTCAACCGCGGGAGAAATTTGAAAAAAATGCGGGAGGCGAGCAGAGAGAGAGACACGGAGAAAGTAGGTTAGTGATATTTAGTGAGTTTTTTAGTGATATTTAGTGAGTTTTTTAGTGATATTTAGCGAGTTTCTGAGCAGTTTAGAGAGTTTGTGGACGAGTAGGAGGCAGTGAAATAGAGAGGTGGAGATAGGGAGAGATATTTAGGGCTGTGATGTGGCTCTCTGTCTCATCATGGACAGAAACTGTTTCAAGGAGTGGCACTGATAAAAAACAAACAAACACCTGCCTTGATTGTATATAGTTGTATATTGTTTGATGTATCTCAATTTTACCTGTTGTATTTGACATTTGCATTATTTGGAACTAAGTAAGTCAAAGCATTGATGTAGCTCTCAAACTTTGTACATAAACTATTTCAGTGTCATTACTAAAAAGGAAAAGAAAAAAACGCCTAAAGCCACACCTGCTTTTTATTGTATATAGCTGTATTTTGTTTGATTTTATCTCAATTTTACCTTTTGTATTTTACATTTGTACTATTTGGAACTCTGGAAAGTCAAAACTTTGATGTGGCTCAGTCAAATTTGTACATGAACTATTTCAGAGTTTCATTACTACAAAAGGGGGGGAAAACGCCTATAGCCACACCTGCTCTTATTGGTAAATAATTGTATATTGTTCATTTTTTTTCTCAATTTTACCTTTGTATGTTCACCTTTGCAACCTCTTTTGACATTTTCAAGATTTCAAATGCTTCATTAAGCATGTTTGTGTTGTTTATTGAAAAAATTAATATAATTTTTCAAATCGGATTTTATGTGTTTTGTGTGTTTTTTGGCAAAATGTGTTGATACAGTATGTCAAAGTGAAAAAATAATAGTCAGATCATATAGGAAATGTTGTGCTGAAAAAAATGATACCAAACATGGGCATGGTAAACATTTTGTAATGTGGTACATGAAGACAAAATCAAAAGTATTCAAAAACGGCCAAAATAGGCTCAGGACTCTAAGGGTTAATATGGACTTCCACAGATGCATCAGGCAATTGGGCAGAGGGCATCCACACCGTATTTCTGCAAAATAAGTGCAAAACAATTGAAATATGCAATAATTTATTCTGTGCAGTGCAAAACAATTGAAATATGCAATAATTTATTCTGTGCAGTTGATCAACACTTCTACTACGTTGTATGTATAATTAATCTTACTCTTGTTTGTTTGCTTGTAGTATGCTGTCATTGATCCCTCGGTTTCACCTGGTGACCGGTACCAGTGCAATTTACAAGCACATGGAAATGCACTTGAAAACATCATCCGGGAGGTCAGGTGCAAAAGGAGTGCACAGCAGCGCGGAAAATTATGGGAACAGGAATCAAAGAAATGCAAAAAACAAAATGAGCAACTGAAAAATGTACAGAAAGAAAACCAGCAACTGAAAATTGCAAATGAACAGCTTAAAGAAAAGATTGAAGACCAAAAGAAAAAAATAGAAGAACAAGAAATAGAGCTGTTCGTGCTGAAAGACGGTACGTTTGTTACAGTGTACTCATGTATGTGTGTGATCTTATGAAGTTCCTGTAATTGGACCTGAACAGTTAAGAAACTCTCTCTCCAGAGACCTCCAGCTCCAGTTGTTTTTGAGCATGATTTGTCCTGTAATGTCCACATAAAACAAATTTCCAGGATTGCATTCTTCCATTCACGCTGCTGCACGTGTACTGAGAGGAACCAAGTTCAGAGATCACATCTCTCCCATTTTGGCTTCCTTGCATTGGCTGTCTGTTAAATCTAGAATATAATTTTAAAATTCATTAAACTAGTTAGGGCTGTCTCAGG
The DNA here is from genome assembly GCA_946959425.1 of Argyrosomus regius. Lineage (NCBI taxonomy): Eukaryota > Metazoa > Chordata > Actinopteri > Sciaenidae > Argyrosomus > Argyrosomus regius. Next base: position 161,668 of record CAMPSB010000211.1, read on the forward strand.
TCATGCTTTAGTTACGCTGCTATAGGAATAGACTGCCAGGGGACTCTCTCTCTGTCTCTGTCTGTCTCTCTCTCTCTTTCTCTCTCTCTCCCATCACCCCCACCCCCCATTCCCACTATCTATAAACATACACGTCTCATTAATGCATGTTAATGTATCTTACTAACCAAACTTCTTCCCATGCAGTTTTTCTGCTTCCTCGTCCAGTAGGTTCTCGTGCAATGTGGCTGCTGCTGTGGTCCTGCATGATGTGAACTATATTATTACTGTCATTACTGTTACCACATCTCCATCAGAGTTTATAGTTAATTGATTTACTGCTGCTGTGCATCTGTGTCTCTCTATCTCTGTCACAGGTTCAACCGCTACTGTAATAATCTTATCATTCATTGTACTTCATTGTCATTCTATCATTCATTGTAATTGTACAATATGTTTGTGTTGATTTGTTCTGTACACGTGACAACTACTGCACATCTGTGCGTCCTGTGAGAGGGATCCCTCGTGTGTGGGTCTTCGTGAGGTTTCTTCCACTTTTTTCCCTGTTAAAAGGGTTGTTTTGTGGCTATGTTTTTCCTCACTCGAACCGAGGGTGTAACGACAGAGGGTGTCACTCCCTGTACAGATTGTAAAGCCCTCACAGGCAAAATGTGTTTTGCAACTTTGGTATATCCAAATAAAATTTGATTTGATATTACTTTTCATGTGTGCAGGTGAATGGAAGGAAGAGAGTGACGCTGATGACGCTGATGACACTGCTGACGCCGCAGCTGCTGACGGCGACGCTGGCGATGCTGACGGTGGCGCTGCTGATGCCGCCGCTGCTGATGCTGCCGCTGCTGATGCCGCCGCAGCTGCTGACAGCGACACTCTCAGTGCTGATGCTGACACCGCCGATGCTGACAGCATTCCAATGCACGAAAATTAAAGAATTGAGATGTTCAGAATTATGTTAAAAATAAAGTTTTGTTTCCATTCTTTAACTGTTGTCCTTATTTACTGTTTATTTGGTGGTTATCCAAAAGTGTCTGTGTTAAAATCGAATACAAAAAGAAGCAAAGAGACACTGCTTTCTTCACATAATATCAGAACAAAATACATATACTTAACATTTGTACATTACTTGTAATGTCATACATGTAGATGAATACACTGGTCCTTTTACTTGTGCTCATTACTTCACTTCTTACTTCTTTAGTGGACCATATTAAAGTACAATGAGCTCGTTCCTTTTTACTTAATTGATATCTGTACATCATAATTGAAATCCATCCTATCGTGTCTGGGGTTTTTTATGAAGGAGACAAATCATGTATTTTTTTCACCAGTTCACACAGTTCCCAGGTATCTTAATGACATGTCTGTGAAATCCTTTGGTCAAAATTCCTCACAGATCAAGCACAGCAGCCCTGTTCTTAGCGCTCTGTGCTCAGGCCTTTGATTTTAGTTTCTGTCCCTTTAAATGCAAATGAGCTGGTGTCGGCTGCTGTTCATTCCGCCCTGCTTCCGCCCACCATGCTGATGTGAGTTCAGCATCAGGATACCATGACAACAGATGACCACAAGCACTGGGCATGGCTGCAGGTAAACGCGTACCATTGCAAACTTATATGTTTGAGCCAGAGTCAGACACTGAAAATGAAGAGGCCCCAGAACACGTCAGAGAACCGAGGAGACAACAGGATATTTCTGAATGGTAAGTTTATGTAATGTGTTTTTATATCTTTTTATATGTTTGAACTCTGGCTAACTGGCTAGCACTAGGATAATGGTACTACCCGGTAGTGTGTTTATGTACGGGCTATTGGAAAGCTACGTAGATAAATGTAATGAATTGCAAGTAACGTATGTAACATTACTCAGCTATTCCCCTTACACCAGTAACATACAAGCTCATTAAACTCAGCCTGAGATGCTGCATTCTTATGCAATGGCGCTATCAGACCCACCCTTCATCATACACTCCCAAGCATCCTAAAGAAAATATCACTCTACATCCCTGTGGTGAGCCTGATCTTCGTGAAGTACACTTATTAATCATGCTCGTACTCATAGTTAAACTCAGCCTGAGATGCTGCATTCTTATGCAATGGCGCTATAAAATGGGCCAACTTTGGGGCCATGGTACGGACACGCCCTTCGACGTACAGTCACGCAGAGCACATTTTTCATTCAGCACCATGTTATGACTGTACTGACCAAGTTTGAAGCAGATCAGACAAAACCTGTAGGAGGAGTTAATTAAAATAGAACCTGAAAATGACATGACAGTTTGACATTTGTGCAAAGTGGGCAACTTTGGGGACATGGTACGGACACGCCCTTCAACGTACAATCACACAGAGCACATTTTTAATTAAGCTCCACGGGGTGAAAGTACTGACCAAATTTGAAGCAGATGCGAGAAATTCCCTAGGAGGAGTTAATCCTCAAAAGTGCTAAAAATTAAAAATTAAAAATGTAAATATCCGACTTCCTGTGGGATTTGGGACATGGGTCCAAGACGCTTTTTTGTGCGTCTTGGCACGTTCTATGAGCCTACCAAGTTTCGTACATATCGGCCGAACGTGGCTCCGGGGCAGTTCCTTAAAAATCCTGTAGGGGGCGCTACAACCGCGACAAACACAATTTTTGGTATGTGAGCTCCAGGCACAGGTCTACACGTGTCCTGTGAATTTCATATTCATAACTATTACGGTTTCCGTACAATGAGCCACCAAGGCAGCAGAGCGCCACCTAGCGGCGAAATTTTTTACCCTTTTTAGGGGAACCTCAGGGCGTCATGTGCATGCATTGTACCAATTTACGTTTTAATCGCACATGGTGATGCGGAGATATAAGCGTTTAACTTTGAAAGAGCGCCACCATGTGGCGGTGGCCTGAAATTGTGCAAAATTGTGCACAATGCGCAATGAACACATGATAAATTATTGTTCCAAATTTGGTGTGAATTGGGCATACTTTTGTGACTAAACACCCCACTTCCTGTTTTGACGCGAAATCAGCAGGAAGTGCTAACGTCGTAACGCGCTTATCTTTCATAATTTTAACATACTTTAAATTAGTGTTTTTGTCAGGGCGGTCTCCAGATTGTACGTTGAAAATTTCGTGCAAATCGGAGAAACGTGCACGGAGAAACCCGAAAAAGTCATTTGCGCACATATCGCCCTCTAGCGGAAAAAAATTATAGGCGGAAATGGGCGTGGCCTATATAGTGAGACTCAGCTACATCCACCGAACGCGTGGATATAAGGTTTATGAATGTGCGACAAACTAGCCGGGACTTATTAGCAATATGAGAAATAGCGCCACCTAGTGGTCTTCCTAGTGGCAAAGTTGAATATGACGCGTAGAATATTAAATTTTTCAACACGCATGTCGAATGTGCCAAATAAAAATCACGCAATGTCCATGCTAAGGCAGTCAAAATGTGACGACAAGCCGTGATGAAGAATAATAATAAACGGACCAAATACAATACCTTACCAGGTTCCCTGGCTCGGTCCTTAATAAGGACCTTACCAGGACCAATTTCAATTAAAGCTGCAAGCAGCGTTGAGGCGGACCGAGCCCCTACGTAACTCAGGGTGTGTCGCAACCGCGTCCCGGGCCGTCGTAATATGTCCCGTCGTGATATGTGCCGTCGTTACATGTGCTGTCGTAATATGTGCCGTCGTTATACGTGCCGTCGTGATATGTGGTGTCGTGATATGTGTGGATCATGTAAGGAAAGTGTGACGTCACTGCACAGCTAAGCTCACGTCAGTGAAGTCCAAAGTTGTCATGTCCAGAAGGTGTGTGATAGCAGTGTATGTTGTGACACGTTTCAGACAGTGGAAAAGACTGAGCTTTAATCCAGATGCTGAATTGTTATGCAATGGCGCCATCTGCTGGGCTGTAATGAGAGCAGGTCGTGATTGGCAGCATTGGGGGAGAATATGGAAGCAGTGTAAAAATTGCCAGTGTTGGGCAGCATATGGAACCAGTATAAAATTCGGTTAAATCGGTGAAATTTGAGGCGATGGTATGGCCACGCCCTTCGACGTACAATTACGCAGAGCCCAATTTAGATTGAGCACCTCCTCATGAGTGTACTGACCAAGTTTGAAGGCGATCCGAGAAATCGTCCAGGAGGAGTTAAAGCTCAAAAGTGCAAAAAAATCCAAAAGTGAAATGAAAATATCTGACTTTCTGTGGGATTTGGGACATGGGTCCAAGAGGCTTTTTGGTGCGTCTTGGCACGTATTATGGGCCCACCAAGTTTCGTAAAAATCGGTGAAACGTTGTTCCGGGGCTGTTCTTTAAAGTTCCTGTAGGGGGCGCTATACGCAGTAGAAACGCGAGTTTTGGTACGTGAGTTGCAGGGAGCAGTCTACACGTGTCCTGTGAATTTCATATTCATAAGTATCACGGTGTGTCCAGAATTAGTTTTTGAGGAGCAGAGCGCCACCTAGCGGCGGAATTTTTTCCCCCCTTTTAGGGGAGGCTCAGGGCGGCATGGGTAAGCATCGTGCCAAGTTACGTTTGAATTGCACTTCCCGATGCTGAGATATAAGCTGTTAAGTTTGAAAGAGCGCCACCGTGTGGTGGTTGGTTGAAATTGTGCAAAATTGTGCAGGATGCGCAATGAAGACATGATAAACTATTGGTCCGAATTTGGTGCGAATCGGGCATACGATTGTGACGAAACAACCCGCTTCCTGTTTTCATGCGAAATCGGCAGGAAGTGCTAGCTTTATATCGCGGCCATCTTTGAAAATGTCGACAGAGTGTACATTAGTATTCTTGTCAGTAGGGTCCCCAGAGTGTACGTGCAAAGTTTCGTGCAAATCGGACAAACGTGCATGGGTGAGTGGGAAAACGGTGTGTTTTGCATATATCGCCCCCTAGCGAAAAAAAAGTTTAGGCGGAAGTGGGCGTGGCCTACCTAGGGAGACTCAGCTACATCCCCCGAACGCGTGGATATGTGTTTTATGAATGTGCGACATTCGGGGCGGGAGTTATTGGCGTCTGGAAATGTGCGTAAACATAGCGCCACCTAGGGGTGTTGGCAGTTAGTGACTTGGACGTAAGTCGTAGAATATGAAATTTTTCAACACGTATGTCGAATGTGCCAAGTAAAAATCACGTAAAGTCCATGCCGAGGCAGTCGAAATGTGTCGTAAAGCGCAGAATGGAAATAAGAATAATAAGAAACGGACCAAAAACAATAAGGACCTTGCAGGTTCCTGCTCGGTCCTTAATTAAAGCTGCGAGCAGCGTTGAGGCGGACCTCGCTCTGACGTAACTCGGGCCGTGTCGCAACCGCGTCCCGGGCCGTCGTAACATGTGCTGTCGTGATATGTGCCGTCGCTACACGTCCCGTCGTGACAGGTGCTGTCGTGACATGTGTGGATCATGTAAGTAAAGTGTGACGTCACTGCCCACCTAAGGTCTCGTCAGTGCAGTCCCAAGCTGTCATGTATAGAAGGTGTGTGATAGCAGTGTATGTTGTGACATGTGTCAGATACTGCAAAAGATTGAGTTTTCAGCCAGATGTTGAATTGTTATGCAATGGCGCCATCTGCTGGGCTGCAATGAGACTAGCGTGTGATTGGCAGTAGTGGGGGAGTATATGGAAGCAGTCCAAAAATTGTCAGACTTGGGCAGCATATGGAACCAGTATAAAATTCGGTTAAAACGGTGAACTTTGAGGCGATGGTATGGCCACGCACTTCGACGTATAGTTACGCAGAGCACAATTTAGAGTCAGCACCTCCCTATCAGTGTACTGAGCAAGTTTGAAGGCGATCCGAGAAATCGTTCAGGAGGAGTTAAAGCTCAAAAGTGCTAAAAATGAAAAATTACATTGACAATATCTGACTTCCTGTGGGAGTTGGACCATGGGTCCAAGATGTCACCCCAGTCCCAAGGCCTCAGATTATGTGGTAACAAATGTGTAATCAATAAATTACCTTCTTGTCAGGGGATTGCGCAGGAAGCACCAGCTTGTGTATCTTGCCATATACAGAAACTGGATACCGTGTCACACGACTGCGTCTCCCTGTACCACGACCTATACACAAAAAGAAAAACATTACTCAGACATTACACAAATGTTGACCTAATTTACAATTACAACACCTTTACTCTTCACGTAGAGCTTGATGAAAATGGTGGTGGCGGATACTCCACACCCAATGGCTGGTGGCCTATGTGCTTCCTCTTGGCAGCCTGGGAGATTTGGTAGTTCTTGCTTCGCGGCATCTAAAAACCATGTAAACATAATTGGGTCATGAGGACAGACATCACGACACTCTATGGTTAGAATAAGATTATAAGCTGCTGATGAAAACAATCATGAAACATGTGTCATATTTACGACCACACTATGATAAAAGTCAGCTCCCATATGCAAACAATGATAAAGACGGTTGCTGTACACATTCAGAGACTTGACCGAGATGCTAATAAGAGCTGCTGTGATTGCTTGACAATATGTCTTCATCTTCACAGCACATAAAAGCAGAATTCACTTGAACAAAGATAGCAGAACCAAATTGAGCACTTATCGAAATCTGTCTGCTTGACTTCTATAAAGCGTGCTAGGGTGTGTCATGCAGCCAGCATACCTGTCATTCATATTCAAAGAGATATTTACAAGGCGTGATATGGTGTGCCAGTTAGACAGCATACTTTGCATTCATATACAAATGACAACTTATTCCACATGATAATGGAAACAACAGGCTTCAGCTGTGTAAATGGTTGTGTGATTAAAATTTGTACTCCTAACAAAACCACAGTTGATGACTGAGCAAACCATTGAAGCTATCAATATGACTGTTGGTGACTTTATCTCACCAACCTGTACAGTACCGCTTTATATTTACATTACACTTAACCTATTTAGTCTACGTATTACATCACTCATAAAGACAACAAATAATTCCAGTGAAACATGTCAATATGTTGTTTATATTTTTACGTACCCATGAACTAATATATAAGTGAATATAGATTAATGTTTGAGATGGTAGTGTGGTAATGTAATTCAAACTAATTCGCATAAAGTGACAGAAAATGTCCCTAAGGTCCATATAGGTTTATCTTCCGTTCTTCGTCAGGACGCACATTAGCAAATTAACATTAACATAGGCTAACGGGTGATGCTATGCTCAGCCAGCTAGCTACACGCAGTTCATGACAAAGGATTCGGTCGTTTGTTTCACTCCGTCACGACGTACATTAGTAAATAAGCATTAACACCAGCTAACTCGTGGTGCTAGGCTAAGCGAACTAGCTGCACGCAGTTAAAGATCCAGCACTCGGCATTAGCATTGGCTAATCCGTCGTGCTAGCGGGTTTCCATACGTTGTGTGAGCAGTTTGAGAGTAACTATACACAACACAAAATTCAATAAGAAGTCAAGAGCCGCACGAAACCACCGTCGCGAATTGCCCATATAAGTGCACACACATTTCATAAATAACTGCATTACGTATCCGCTTTTAACTACAGTGTGCTGACTACATGCAATGCTAAAAAATGCTAAATGAAGAATAAAAAAGAAACTCACCGTATTAACAATGAAGTTCCAAAGGTATAATCCTTGAAAAGGGTTAAAAAAAATCTCTCTCGCGCTGTTTATGAGCCTTACAAATGCAAACAGACTTGTAATACAATATAGTAACTTGTGGCATGTAAACCAAGAACCGGAGATTTCAGGTAGGCCCCGACGTCACAAAAGTGCGACATATGTTTACATGGTGCTATGGTTAGGCGACGTCAGAAAAGTGCGACAAAAACGGAGAGGGTAAAATGTCCGTGTAACAGCAAATAACCACAACACACAGATAAGCCACGTTACAAACGATTAGTATATACAAATTAAATACAATTTGTACACACAACTCCACTTCTTCAACACGTAGTAAAACATACCAAACGTACCATCCCTGCCACACAACGACTCCACCTCCTGCTCCGTTTTTTACAGTGAAATGCTCAACAGTGAACTGAAGAAACTCCTTAATAATCTAAGTCCTTCCTTTTTCGCCAAACATCATTTTTTTATACTCATGACTACGTAAACATAAATCATAGTACATACAGCCTAGTTATATCTGAATATTGCTGTCATAGTTTATCGTTACATTACTGCATATACATTTCCGAGTACTAAATGCGCTCTCTCTCTCTCTCTGTTTGTCTCTCTCTGTCTCTCTCTGTCGCTCTATGTCTGTCTATCAGAAGAGTTACATGTATATCCAGCTCTTTAGTACTTTGCTAATAAAATTTAGGTAGATCTATAGGGAGCTAATGTGTTTACTTGACTCATTTTGATTACTTTCTAATATGTGCAGTGTGTAAAGTTATGCATGCACAGCGTTATATATATATATATATATATATATATATATATATGTAACTGAAAACCGCTATAAACTATTCTAAAGAAACTATTTGATAAAAGCTATAGGAGAAGTGAAGTCACAAGGCCACGTCACAGCACTCCCAAGCACTCATGTCCAGAAGGTGTGTGACAGCAGTGTGTGTTGTCACACATGTGAGACACAGGAAAAGACTGAGCTGTCACCCAGATGCTGAATTGTTATGCAATTGCGCCATCTGCTGGGTTGCAATGAGAACAGCATGTGATTGCCAGCAGTGGGCCAGCATATGTAGGCAGTCTCAAGCCCTCATGTTCAGAAGCTGTGTGAGAGCACTGTACGTTGTCACACGTTTCAGACACTGCCAAAGACTCAGCTGTTACAGAGAGATTCTTCACTGTGAAATGCTGACATTCAGAATTGATAGTGTTAGTCAAAGCAGTTGCAACATGTAATTCAGGGTAATGTGGTCTAACATGTAATTTGCACAACAATCAGCAAGACACCACAGGGAATCGAACCCCATTCCAGTAAACCAGAAGTACCATTACTGGTGTCTTTTTGCTTTGTTGGCAGAACATGCAAGGCCAAGCAAAAACTGCATTAGCAACAGCATAAAAGTGTTTACAATTGAAATTATGCCAATTGTTCACAGCCACTTGTACATTTACTGTAGGTTACTTTGATGACTGCGTTTATTAATAAATGCTGTTTAATATAAATAGTAATTTATACATGTTGAAGTTACAAATGCTGTTGCGATACAGAAAAAGAAACCTTGTGAACATATTTAATATGCAGTAGGAGGTCCTACAAAAAACATGCATATTATATTATTAAGTGTCAAAATGACAACTAGAATGCATTCTAACATGAACAAAAGGAAGTGCTATTAGATAAGATAATTCATGAAACACACATTATGACATGCACATTCTCATAACAATTGATAAAGAATTAACAAAACAGACATTAATGCATGCACATCATAGAATTCTCCAAGATAACTCAGAACAAACACCCTGTGAATAGACTTGTTATTTCACATCATTTATATTACATGACAATACAAGACAATCAATCAATCAATTTCACTGAATAAATTAATTAAATACTATGAATACATATACATTATTATAAAATCATATGAGTTATTTCATAAAATACATGTCCCAGATAAACGTTTCCCTATTCTGAAGCCCTATTTGCAAATGAGCATAGAATCCCTTCATGGTCACTGAAATATGTGGGCAAGACAACAGACTGTACATCGTAACGTGTTGTTTTCACATAAACATGGTCAATTAATGTCCCTTTGTCTGTCGTGGCTTGTTTGACGAGCTGGGTAAAGCCTTTGCCGTCCATGAATGTGCAGATAGTGGAGGAGTTCAAAATGTTGTCATTGAAATCTCCCATTACAGCAATAGTTGAACTTTGGTGATGCAGCCAATCGAGGAGTTTGCCAAGGTTCTCTTTAAACAGAGTTACGGTGTACGATGGTGGTCGATAAATAACTGCAATTAATATATCGAATGCAGTGCAGTGGCAAACCAAACATTCTAAATTTGCATTTGGTGCCGTGATGATCCTGCATGCCAAATTGTCTGCACTGTACATGCCAACCCCACCATGTTGTTGGTCTTGAATTTCTTTTAATATGGGATGGCTGCTACTGTACGACAAACTCCTTGGATGGTTGTGGTAAGCATAACCATCCATTTTCACAGTCTCCAATGAAACTGCAGGCAGCCAAGTCTCGGTGACAGCAATGCAGTTAAGCTGCAGGTGCTGTGTACACGAAGCCAAATCAGTAACGTGACTAGTCAAGTTCTGCACATTCATCAAAAACACATTAAATGGTTGTGTAGTCGGTGCACAACCTGTAATCTGTGCCCGTGTCACCAGGAAGGGAGGCATAGCTGCAATCGCGTCCTTAATGTTTTCTTTGCTATATATGGCTTTCTCTGCAAAATCCTGAATAACCAATCCAGACAAAGTCCGAACTCTACTCAAAGCTACATATGCCTGACCAGCTGCAAACACTCTCTTCAGCGACACCACGGCTTTGTCGACGGTAAGCCCTTGGACTTTGTGTACCGTGCAAGCCCAGGCAAGCTTTAGCGGAAACTGCCGTCGCATTCCACCGTGTTTAGTGACCCTCTCCTCTTCTGGTTCGATGCCCGTGGAGCCCATCGCAACAGCAGAGGCAAATGCACAGCAGTTCCTCCGTGTTGTTCCCACTTTACTGTCATCAAACTTGACATAAATCGTCTGTGGGAAGTTATCGCCGTTATCTGGATAAACTATATGCGTGACTGTGCCGCACACACCGTTCACTAAACCATCGTCGACGTCCAGATTTTTTACCAGCATCACACGAGCATCTACTTCCAAAAGCAGGGTCTCATCCAGACACGTATTGTACGTGCGGCTATGATGATCTTCCTTCAACACAAGCTTGCCTGTTCGCTTATGAGTCTCAAAATCCTTTGCACTAATACTAATGTAATCGGGACAACTCTGGGACAACTGTTTAATGTTGTGCTCATTTACCTGCCCGTTCGTCGGAAAAATGTGTAAGGCTGAGCTGACCTCTTCACCCGTCTCGCAGCGTTTTAATAACTCTACGTCCGAAGCCAACATGGGCGTCCCCTTCGAGCGAGTTCTGACTCTGTTCAGCAACTCCGCAAACACGACATCTTTCTGTCTGACGACAGTTGTGAGTTCGACCATCTCAAACTGCGTCCACAAGCCTACAGTTACGTCATCAACATACAAAGCTTTCCCTTTTACTGGAGGCAACTGATAAAAATCTCCAACTGCAATGACGGTAACATTTCCAAACGGGGAATAGTCACCCGACTGTTTAATTTGTCTCAAACGTCCATGGATGTAGGCCAATAGTTTATGATCAACCATGGAGATTTCATCGATTATCAAAATCTGCAAGTTACCATATTTGGCACGCAAAGAATTGAGCTTTTCCTCACCCAGTGGCGTGTAAGGCAAGCGTACATCTTTGCCGATGCCAAATGCACTGTGGATAGTACTTGCATGTAAATTGTGGGCGGCTATCCCCGTAGGAGCAGTTAGCAAAACACAGATGTCGTCCGGATTGCGACACCCTCTCGACAGCAGCCTGGTTGCCTCATACTGTATAGCCTTAATCAAGTGGCTTTTACCTGTCCCTGCACCACCTGTGACGAAGACGCGCAGCGGAGCTATTTTCTCGCCGTTGCTCTTACTTAAACACCACGCTCTGATCTGGTAAAAGATCGCCAGCTGTGTGTCGTTCAGAGATCGAATTAAGTCCAAGCCATCCCTTCTGCACAGCACGTTCTGGTTCTTCTCTAAATGAGAAACCTGTCTATCGCGAATGGCTAGGTCGGGAATGCTGTCTGCATGCTCGGCTGAAGGCTGTTCGTTCTGCCTGCGCTCTTCCAAGCACTCTAGACGCTCCTGTTGTTGCTCCGGGCAGAGCTCACACCAAGCGTCTTCCAGAGCGGCATCGCTGCCAAGTGCATTCGCGATCTCGTCCAACTCTTCAGCCTCAACTTCAAACCTGCTACGGTTTTCTTGGACAATCGCCTTGACTGAATGCAGCAGCCCATCCTGCAACCTGACATGACCATGACTGTAGAACTGCTCATACGTTTCGAACCCCGGCGGCCGCAGGTGCACGTCCGTGCGAAACGGCAGAAACAGCTGCATGACACTCTGGTAAAAGAGTTCCGGATGCTTTGTCTCTGAAAAGCGCGCATAGCGAACAACCGCAGGTTCGGTGCGCGTCCTTTTCAAAACGAAACCAGAATCGTTCTGCAGCGCTATCCTGTTGGCAGACATCTCGGATTTGGCCAACACACGGTGCTCTGAGGCAAATGTTGCCATACACATGTCGTTAAAGGTACCGTCTCCCGGCCTATTCTTATATCTGTCAACAAAACTAGTCATCCCCATGTCGTCAGTGGTAAGGCCATCCGATGATGCCTTTTGCTTTAGCACGGACAAGGGCAGGCTCATTTTAACGTTGCTGTCCCCAACAGGAACAAACACAACTTTCCTGGAACACTCCTTCAGATGCATGCTAGTTAACCTGTAGACAGCCTCTTGTGCAGACACATCTCTATTGTGCAAATACACACTTCCCAACTTTTTGAGTGCCTCTCTAGCACCGCTATTCACATCTTTAGCCGATTCCCTCTGTGCATTGTCTAACAATAAGCCCATCGCACGCTCTGCTTTGGAAATGTAGGATATGATGTAAACCACACAAGCATAAGCGTCGACAACAAACTGGACATCAATGTTAGCATTCCAACATTTTAAAAGTGGTCTGCTGTATTGATTGATCCAGACCTCATTGGCTTGCCTCCTTAAAACCACGCTCGTCTTTTTCGCGAAAATGTCGTAGGCTTTCTCAAACGCCTTTTGGTCTACACGTACGTGAGCAAACAACTGCTCTACGGTGTCAAAGCTGAGATTGTCATCTGAAAGGGCCTCTTTAATTTTGGTCATAGTGTTCACTGCCATTTTTTTTTCCTGTAATTTTTGCTCTCTCCTAATGTTACATGCACAGTCTGCAAATAGCGGTGCGCCAGGTTCCTGACATGTGCATGTTGTATTTAGCTCCTCGTCTTCAATGGGCGGGCGAGATACAAATGTTCTTGCAGACGGAGGCCTGGGAAAGTTAAAACGGCAAACGGTGTTGTTTTTTTTACACGTTTTAGAATGCCGCTGCGAATGCTTTTGCACAGACGAAACTATTTCCAATAGCGTCTCATCTCGTGCAGGTATTTCACATGTGACGTACTTATCGATAAATTGAACTACCTCCTCGTCACTGTCTTTATCAATTATCGGCGCGTTTTCTATCCAAAACAGGCAGTGAACATGGGGCGAACCACGCTGCTGGAATTCGACCCTGTAGAAGTAATCTTTAATTTTGCCAATTGGATGCGATGGAGACATTAAGACCTCTTTCAAAAAACAATGCCAGCGAAAATCAAACATGCGCGCTGCAGTAACAGGATTACGGCGCAGCAGGTCACATCTGTCTGCCCACTCCAGCTGTTCGGCTGTCTCTGTCCTACCTTCCTGTATTAAAATGCTACTCAACAAGTTCTTCCACCGCATATCGGCAGAAGAAAAAGAGCAGAACCACGTGGGGATCCCCAGCTGCCGAACACAAGCTAACAAGTCGCGCTGTACGCCCTGCCAAAAAGACGGGGTACCCCTAATAGGCTTAAGGAAGCGGTACCCCTCGTCAAAATGCAACAGCTGCTTCATTTGTTCCTCATCGTCCAAGACTTTGGTCGTTATTGGTCTGAACTGCCCGCCTTTTCCCTTGCGTAATGCTATCGATACATTTGAGACAACCTGTTGAACCTCAGACATGTACTGAGCAAAGAAAATGTAATCAACATTTTGTGCAAATCTACCGTCAGCATGCAAGATACGGTTATTAAAGTAACGGCACAAAGTCAAGTGATTATTTCTGCTGTCGTGGTACGTTCCAGAACCACTGGGAAACAACACTGGGAAACATTTCGCTTCATTTGCATGATCAGTCAACAACTTGACAGGAGTGTTTCCTTCTGCCGGAGCTAAATTTACTATGTTATCAAAATATTGATCAAGAGCTTCCTGACCAATGTCAACGGGCATAAGGCAAGTGTCCTGAAACATACAATGCTGTTGTCTGTCATGCAGAAGGTCATCTTCCTCAGCAGCAGCAGCGCTTTCATCGTCAGCATCAGCATCTACAGCTGCGCTATCCTTCTCTGCCACAGTGTCCTCTTCCCTACAGAACTCATTTAGCCACGCTTCGTTAAACTCAACATCCTTGTAATGTGCATTAGTCCGTTTCAAATACCGCAAAGCCTGCTTGATGCGCGTAGTGTCAACATACTGGTACTCATAATGTCCCTTGTATGTGAGCTTGCGCTTCAGTTTGACTGGCAGCAATGAGCCCTCCATGTCTGAACGCGGCAACAAGTTGCTTGTCTGCACAATGTTCGCAGGAACACACGTTACAGGACCATGGACGCCATTCTGGCCACCTTTCGGCAACGCTAGCATCTTCATGAACGGAATATGCAGTGCAATTAAATGTTGCTCCAAAACATTCAAGCTGGCTAATTCTGGGGCAATGGAACACAGTGCCAAATTATTTGTAGCACTTTCAGGTGGCATTTTCTCGCTACTAATTTTCTGATGACAGCTTGAACAAATCCACAGCTGTCCCCTAGGCGTCTCTAACCACTGACACGGCAAAACACAATCATTACTACATTTGTGCACATATTCATCACGAATACATTTACCTGCAATCAAAGCTGTTTCTTTGCTTGAACTATAATCATCTACGCTACAAGGTGAAACCTGATTCCTAAACAACTTTCTAAAACACACACAACAGACAAAATCTGGGCCGTCTTGTACTTTTTTCAAAAAGTGCTGCATTACCACATCAAACTCTGTCAATGTCTCTTTCATTTGTTCCCTCTTTAATTGAATATGTGCAATCAGACGCTGCCTATGCTCACTACTTCCATGGTATTTCCTTCTACTCATGGATTTCAAATTTTGCCTGTGAGACTGACTTTTACCATATTGCTTTTTACTCAGTGCTATGACTCTGTCCCTGTGAGATTGACTTTTACCATATTGCTTTTTACTGAGTGCTATGACTCTGTCCCTGTGAGACTGACTTTTACCATATTGCTTTTTACTCAGTGCTATGACTCTGTCCCTGTGAGATTTATTTACACGATATTTAATTTTACTCATTTCGTTTAGTCTGTGCCTGCGTGAATCATGTGTCCGATATCTAGTTTTACTTATTTCCTGTTTTTTTATTTTATTTTCCTGATAATGCATTTTAATCTTTTCTAATTTTTTTTGCCTGTTTCCCTGATATTTTTTCTTGTATTCTAAATTCTTTTTCTTTACCAAATACTTAGACAACTTACTGTGTGATTGGTCATTTACAGGTAATGTAGTATGCTGCTGTTGTATTACATTTTCTTCAATAATGTCTACTTCAGTTTCACAAGTTGAGGACGGCACTGAACTCACATTCTCTGCACAAACACTACGTTTCCTAAAATTGTACCTGCCCACTTGGCAATAGCCATAGCAACACTGTCTGTTTGGCTGCTGAACACAAACAACAGTCTGATAATGGTTACCATTAACATTTTCTAAATAAATCCCCTCATCTGACAACGGTCTGAAATTGCAACTATATTCAAGCCAGCGACTGTCACAGTAAGTGAATACACTTACACCAAGGAAGTCTGCTGCTGCTTGAATCTCTACCTCAGTGGCCCAACTGCCGACATTGGCCATTTTTGACACTGTGAGATATTCCTGCATTGAAGAATACTCAGCTCTTAAAACACCACCGTTAACTTTCAAATGTTTTACGACAGCAAGTCTAATTTTTCTGTGATGCTTCTGTGTACCACACACAGCCTGACTAAGTGCTCTAAAGAAACAGTTGCCATCTCCAACTATTGTCTCCTTCAGACAAGGAGCACCCAACCGACCAACCTCTGTACAAAGCACATCTACTTTCTCTGAGCTAACACTCAAGCGTTTGCACAGAGATTCTGCAACTTTTTCACAAAGCGGTTTAAAGTGGAGGGCTTTACTCAAAGCGTCACCTACACAAACAACATCTGAATCAGCTTCAGCATGATCACTGTTTTTCGACCTCTCTGATGAAGACACTGGCCTCGAGAGCTTACTATCTATTATTGTGCACCCAACTGCATGCTGCATGGGTACAACACAAGGCAACAGACTTTCCCTGCTTTCTCTTGCTGGTTTTGAACTGGATAGCAAGGTACTGGGTAAACTTGCACTTCTGTGGATTACACAAATGCCAGCAATCTCAAACGGTTTGGGCCGTTTATAAGGATTGGCAAACTTGCAGATGTGAGCAAACACATCATCCAGACAAGCGAAATACACAACAACACTCTTCCCTCGCTCATCCACCAGCCCATCCACACTCCGTGCATGGGAATCAACAACAGCAAACCGGCCACCTTGACTAATGATTGCACAAGTATTACCACACAGTGTCAGAAGACATGTGTGATATTTAACAAACATCTGTAATAATCCAGATCTGAGACTGGTCATTACACGTTTGTCAATCAGATCACGGCAAGTCTGGAACAGAAAGCAGTTTAGAGCGTCTGTTGGTGACCTTGCTTTCCCTCAAGCTATTGTAAAGCGTATCCCCCAAAACAACAACCTTGTCCAGGTTGTTGGTCTGCCATGAGAACACGCTGTGAATGGAGTGTTGTGCTATGGCTACCAAACTGATAGCCATACACTGAACTCCAGCGTGGCGGAACTGAGAATCTCCCTGATGGAAAGATCCCCTCACAGACCCGCTATATCTCTGTGAAGTGCCATGCTCAACTACAGCTGCACCTGTGACAGTGACATCAGCATCTGTCAGCAATGCAGCGCTGTCAATGTCACCCTTAACACAACTAAGCTTTACAGAGAAGCCGCTAATGGCATACCACTCTGCGGCCAGAGAAGTCTTAAGAAGCCTGATATGCATCATCAGGTCTTGCAGGGATGTGTTAAAAACAGCTACAGACCTACCAGTATTACACGCCAACCCAGACATATCACGAATACCACAATCAACTACCACAAAGTAGTCGTCATGGTGAATAATAGCGGTAACGGCACCGTGTAGGTTCAAGAGGCACATGCAGTCATTCATCAAATGTTGCTGTAATTTCTCAAACAACAGACACTCGTCCTCGAACGAGGCCAGACCACTGCACATTGACGGACCAATAGCTACGCTGTACTTTTGCCCGAAAACGCCGTGCTGTTCAATGATCTGACACAGATCACTTTCAAAGCCACCTGGCCCACTGCCTTTAACTACACAAGTAGCCAACCTCGTACCTTCACTACAAATCCTATCAATATCTGCCCCGCGCCATGTACAAACAGGAGCAAGAACATGTTTAAGGCCAGCCACAACACTGCACGCAACAGATACATCCAAGGTTGACGGTGGAACCATGCCAATAGTGCCACAAACATCAGCAGTTGCTGGCACAGCTCTGACCACTGTACTAGAAACAACAGGCGCCTGTTGTTTGTCAGCACACCTGCAAGAGAGCGGGTTAGCATCAGACCTACCTTTGAAGACTCTCGAGGGGCGTCCAATAGGTGTGTCTGGCCTGCTGACACCCTCTCCCACGGCCTCTCCCATGGCCTCTTTCACAGCAGAGGTAGTTGGCGCCTCTGAGGACATGGCCACAGCAGTAGGTGGTGCATCCGCCTAAAACCAATCAATACAACGCATTGTCAAAACTGTCACTTTGCATTTGAAAGAACTTGCTAGTCATAACAATAATTTTGACATGTATTACATCATTTGTTTTGGACAAAGGCCCACATGCATGTTAAGATAAACTGATGAAGAACAAAGTGTACCTGTGCAACCACCTCCAGAGCTTTGGCAGAGGTCAGCCTGGGACACGGCTCCTCCACCTGTAAAAACAACCATGTATTTTCTTATTATTTACATAATCTGCAAAGCACTAAACAAGTAAAGTAAAGAAGCTATTACGTTATTAGTGTCTACCATTTATACTGTGACTCGTGATTACATTAATGACATAAAGACAGACCTGGCCCGTCGCACGTCTCCTCTTGGACCGAACGGGTTTCGGTCCTCGCTGCACCCTCGGTCTCTGATGTAAGACAAACAAACATGCGTTTAGAACAGATACAGGAGTGTTTAAAGGAAAGAATACGATTCTAAAGACCACAATCAACTCATTAATTAGTTTGAGCTTACCGTTGTGTCTCGTGGAATGGCTGGGCAGTCAGGGCTCGCAAGATGAGCCGGAACCAGAGCGTCCATGGCAGCCAACATGCCAGTGCTGAACCTGATGGGATTCAGGGGGATGAAGCACTCCCTCAGCACAATTGGACGCCTGTCCACCTGTGAATTAAACATCGAAACAGCATATTAGTCACAATCGCTGTTGAATAAAATAAATGCACAGATATAGAAGCAATGAACCTATGTAAACATTAATATAAGTATGTAAGTAACAAACCTCAGGATGAACTGCGAGCCTTTTTGACGGACTGCAAAGCTGCTCCTCAGACTGCTGCTGGAGCCGCTGCAATGACAAAATAGCAAATACTTAAAATGCATGCATGGTGAACCCTTCTGACTTTGAACTATGAAGCACATATCAGCGCGGAAAACCACCAGGGCATTGTGAAAATATTACCTTCTTGCCCTTCACCATCTGCATCCAGGTGTGTGGGTCTGGGGGGGGAGGCGAAGGGGCAGAAACAAAGACCTCTTTCTTGACTACCACCCTTGGAGAGGTCCTTGGAACAGGCGGTGGAGTTGGTTGAAAAACCTGTGCCTTTGGCTCTGGCACCTCCAGTTGCTTGTAGGAAGCGTCCCACAGCAACGTGGCAAGAATGGGCGTGCCCACGTCGTCGCTCAAGTGAACCTGTAAATGTTAGAATAATACATTCACTACAGGTAATATTGACTTTCTATTAACCTGTACTATAAATGCTACTACTACAGAGTAGTGAAATGAAAAGATCTCGTTTCTACACAGTATGATACTTACACTATCACCGACCCACAGATCCAAGCGACTGAACGGGAAATGCTCAAATGTGGAGTAGTACTTCACACCTAAGAAACAAATATAGAAATGTGGTTGATTGATGTACTTCGATATATACTACAGCAAAATAAGAAAGCGCACATCAATTTGTAACACGTTGTAATGTTCACATATGCACTTGAGACATACCCATTCTGTTTGCCACAGAGTGATACTCCCGACTCAGGAGGTCCTGCAGTTCGGGCGCAACGTTCAGGCGCGGAACAAAGTCAACCACAAACACCTAAAACACAACAGCAGTTTTTAAATACCAATCTAGTGTAGTTCAAAATGACCATCCATTTAAAAACATTCATTGTGGTACAACAGTTCATGTAGCATTTTTATTGCCGAGCAAAACTCAGTGTTACACAAAACAACTTACATTGTCCCAGCGAGAACGCGCACTGAGCAAAAGCTTCTGGAATTCCTCCCCGGCCACCTCGTGGGTGCTGCTGGTGGACAGGTTGTTGCCAGGGGCCAAGATGCACACTGCATCTGGTGTCCTGGGCAGACTGGCATGGATGAGCTCAGTCCGCAAATGGCACGCACTGCCCCCCGGGGTGGACATGATGCCAAAGGAAAGGTTTCCCTTTGACATCCACACAGCCCCATCTGCGAAGCGGCGCAGATGGGAATCCCCGACAAGCAAGACAAACTGGGAAAACAGAATAAAAGAAATTTAGAATTCAGGTTTCACTCAGATTATTTGGTAACAAATTTGTAAACAATAAATTACCTTCTTGTCAGGGGATTGTGCTGGAAGCACCAGCTTGTGTGTCTTGCCAGACACAGAAACTGGATACTTCGTCACACGCCCGCGTCTCCCAGTACCGCGGCCTAGCCACAGAAAGAAAAACATTACTCAGAGATTACACAAATGTTGCCCAAATTTACAGTCACCACTCCTTTACTCTTCACGTAGACCTTGATGAAAATTGAAGGAAAAGCAAAACTGCCTACTTACGTGGAACAAACTCAGGGCGTGGTGGCAGATGCTCCACAGCCAAAGCCTGACGGGCTGCCTCCCTCCGCTTGGCAGCCTGGGACATCCGGTGGTTCTTGCCTCGCGGCATCTAAAAACCATATAAACACAATTGGGTCATGAGGACAGATGTGACGACACTTTATGCTTAGATTAAGATTATAAGCTGTTAATGAAACAATCATGAAACATGTGGTATGTGTACAACCACAGTATGAGTAAAGTCAGCTGCCATATGCAAACCATGATAAGAGCTGCTGTGATTGCTTGACAATAGTGAAAACTGAAACAACCATTGAAGCTACCAATAGTACTGTTGGTCACTTTACTCATTAGCTGTAAAGACAACAAATAATTCCAGTGAAACATGTCCATATGTTGTTTATATTTTTAACTACCCATTAACTAATATATAAGTGAATACAGATCAATGTTTGAGATGGTACTGTGGGAATTCAATTCAAAGTAAAGCGTATAAAGTGACAGAAAATGACAGAAAATTCCCCTCCCTCCCATCAGACTCCTCCGTGGAAGCCGACAACGAGCCCAACAGTTAACTTAAAGACAACACGGAGCTACCGGCTCGTCTAGCAGCCAGCTAACCGAGAGAGACTGTCAGCTGATTGTTAACAACAGTTAACTTAAAGACAACACGGAGCTATCGGACCGGTTAGCACGCTGCTAACCCGGAATGTAAACAAACAACTTTGTTAGTGTGTTTGTTAGCGGAGCACCTGTGGGGGTGTGTCCGGTGTGTGTGTGTGTGTGTGTGTAGGGACAGACACGTGACAGAGCTAATGTTGATAACGCTTTTAAACGTCGCGAATTGCCCATATAAGTGCACACACATTTCATAAATACCTGCATTACGTATCGGCCATATAAAAAAGGCTGCTTTGTGAGGGTTGTGGGTGTGTGTCTGTTTTCTCCGCCTCTTTTCTCCCCTGCAGGGCTGGGCAGGCTGGCTGACGAGGCACACCTGCAGACACTCATCTCATCACTACTCTCCATAAAGCATCTGGTCTTCACACCACTCCTCTGCCAGATAATTCCGTCTCGTCGGTAGAGCTGACCTAACTTTTGACTATCTCCAGTGAACTGCCTTGTGTCCTGTCGAGTGTGTTTTTGACGTGTGTTTTCTCCCTCGTACTTTTTCAGTTTCTCTTACCTTGCTGCCTCGTCGCCTGCGTACCTAAGTTGACTGCCTCCGTGCCTGAGTGTTTTTGTTTCGCCCTGGAGTTTCCCCGCTGCCGTGCCGGCCACCAGTCCTTTTGTTTTTGTGAAGCTCTTGGTTAAAATAAACTTTGTTTTGCTCCGAAGGCGCCTACTGATCTCTGCTTCTGGGTCCAGACCCACTGTGAACCGTAACAGAATTATCTGGCCACCATGGATCCCGCAGAGACACCGGCGCTCCGACAAGCCCTGGTGAGTCAAGGAGCCCGTATGGGGCAACACGAGGAGGCCCTCGGACAGGTCACGGACACACTTAAACGCCTTTCTTCAGGTTTCACCCAGCTTGAGGCTCGTTTGGACCAGATGGCCACTCACCTCCTCACCGCTCCCGTTCCAGCTCCGGTTGTGGCTCCCGCTCCAGCTCCGGACTCCGCTCCAGTTCCTCCACCCAACCATCCCCGTGAGCCCTTCATCCCCACACCTGCCAGGTACTCAGGAGTTTTAGGGACCTGTAGCCAGTTTCTCCACCAGTGCTCCTTAGTGTTTGAGCAGCAGCCTTTAACCTACGCTACTGACAGAGCTAAGGTAGCCTTCATTATGAGTTTATTGTCAGATAAGGCTTCTGCCTGGGCTTTGGCTGTGTCAGACAGCAACTCTAACATTTGTAATTCTTTTCCTTTATTTTCTGCTGAGATGAGGAAGATTTTCGATCACCCTTTAAGGGACAGGGAGGCTAGTAGCCGACTCCTTACTTTACAGCAGGGTTCCAGCTCAGTCTCCCACTACTCTGTTGACTTTCGTATTCTCGCAGCTGAGTCTGGGTGGGATGAGACAGCTCTGCAGGGAGCTTTCCGTAGAGGTTTGAGTGAGCAGGTCAAGGATGAGTTAGCAGCTAGGGACGAAACATCTTCTCTAGACGAGCTAATTTCCCTAGCCACTCGCCTAGATAACCGCCTCCGTGAGAGACGCAGGGAGAGAGCAGCCAGGCTTAATTCCCCTTCTCCCCCCTCTCGTTCCTGGTCTGTTCGGCCACCTGCACCTTCTCCTCCTCTCCCTGACCCACCAGTCCCCGGTGGCTCTCCGTCCACGGTGCCATCGCTCCCCTGCTCCGAGGAACCCATGCAGCTAGGAAGGACGAGGCTCTCCCAGGTCGAACGCCTTCGACGACGGCGTCTTGGGCTGTGCGGCTACTGTGGTCAGGCTGGCCACCTTCTCGCCCTGTGTCCAATCCTGCCAAAAGAGCAGGCTCACCAGCCACAGGAGGGGCACTGGTGAGCCGTTCCTCTGTCCCTTCCTCCTCTCCTAGCCGTCTCCAGCTTAAGGGTACTGTGTCCTGGTGTCAAGTTTCAATTCCTCTGCAAGTACTCGTGGATTCTGGTGCTGATGACAACTTTATTGACTCTGGCCTTGTCTCCCAGTCTAACCTTCCCTCAGAGCCCTTACCTGCAGCTAAGGACGTTGTTGCCCTCGACGGGAGGTTGCTAGGCCGCGTCACCCACCGCACTGCTCCCCTGTCACTGCTCCTATCTGGTAACCACCACGAATCCATTTCTTTTTTTATTATTTCCTCGCCTACCACCCCCCTAGTTTTAGGTCTCCCCTGGTTAGTTCTGCATAATCCTCACATCGACTGGTCCTCATCAGCCATCACCAACTGGAGCCTCTTTTGTCACTCCCACTGCCTCCACTCTGCTATTCCTGCCGCAGTCTCACCTACGCCGCCTCCACCCAGGCCGGTTGACCTCACTGGCGTACCTGCTCAGTATCACGACCTCCGGGAGGTTTTCAATAAGGACCGTGCTCAATCCTTGCCACCTCACAGACCCTATGACTGTGGCATAGACTTACTCCCTGGCGCCCCCCTTACCCTCCAGCAAGCTCTACAACCTCTCCAAACCAGAAAGGATGGCCATGGAGACTTATATCACAGACTCGCTAGCAGCTGGTTTCATTCGTCCCTCGTCCTCTCCTGTGGGGGCAGGCTTCTTCTTTGTAGATAAGAAGGACAAGACTCTTCGCCCCTGTATTGATTACAGGGGTTTAAATGACATAACTGTGCGTAACAAGTACCCTCTTCCCCTCATCGACTCCGCTTTCAGCTCCCTTCATGAGGCCACCGTCTTCACTAAACTGGACCTCAGGAATGCATACCATTTGGTACGTATCAGGGAGGGGGACGAGTGGAAGACCGCTTTCAATACACCCCTGGGACATTTCGAGTACTGTGTTATGCCATTTGGACTAACTAATGCACCTGCTGTTTTCCAAGCCCTTGTTAATGATGTCCTGCGAGACATGTTGAATAAGTTTGTGTTTGTGTACATCGACGACATCCTTATTTTTTCCCGGTCCCTTGAAGAACATGTTCAGCACGTCAGGCTGGTTTTGCAGCGGCTCCTTGAGAACAGACTATATGTAAAAGCAGAGAAGTGTGAATTTCATGTGTCATCTGTGCAGTTTCTTGGTTTTGTGGTGGAGAAGGGACAGATCAGAACCGACCCTGCCAAGGTTCAGGCAGTGGCCGACTGGCCCACTCCTACAACCCGTAAGCAGTTACAGAGGTTTCTAGGATTTGCCAATTTCTACCGAAGGTTTATCAGGAACTACAGCTGTGTCGCCTCCCCACTAACCAAGCTAACCTCTGTTAAAACTCCCTTTTTATGGTCCCCTGCAGCAGATGCTGCTTTTTGTAGGTTGAAGCGCCTGTTTTCCTCGGCACCTGTGCTTTCTCACCCAGATCACGCTGCTCAGTTTGTGGTGGAGGTCGACGCCTCGGACTCAGGAGTGGGAGCTGTCCTCTCGCAGCGTTCTGCCTCCGACCAAAAGCTACATCCCTGTGCCTTCTTCTCCCGTCGACTCACGCCAGCGGAAAGAAATTATGATGTGGGGAACCGTGAGCTTCTGGCGGTCGTGCTGGCTCTCCAGGAGTGGAGGCATTTTCTGGAGGGAGCCACCTTTCCTTTTATTGTCTGGACTGATCATAGGAACCTTTCTTATCTCCGCTCTGCCCGCAGGCTGAACTCTCGCCAGGCCCGGTGGGCTCTGTTCCTGGGCCGTTTCGACTTCCACCTAACCTACCGGCCCGGCACCAGGAACACCAAGCCGGATGCCTTGTCTCGCCAGTTCGACTTTCTGGAGGAGGAGCCATGTGGGGAGACCATCTTACCTCCATCATGTGTGGTTGGAGCTGCCAGGTGGGAGGTCGAGAGGTTGGTCCAGGAGGCCCGAGGGGACCATCCGGATCCAGAGGGCTGCCCCCCCGGGCGGCTGTTCGTGCCACCACCAGCCAGGTCTCCGGTACTTCAGTGGGGACACGCCTCCAAGGTAGCTTGCCACCCTGGTTTCCACCGCACCCTAGCCCTCTTGCAGCAGCGGTTCTGGTGGGCCACGATGTCTGCTGACACCAAGGAGTTCGTCGCCGCCTGCTCCGTCTGCGCCCGCAGTAAGGCCTCTCACCGCCCCCCTGCTGGCTTCCTTCGCCCCCTTCCCATTCCTCACAGGCCTTGGTCTCACATCGCGGTGGACTTCGTCACAGGCCTGCCTCCATCAGAGGGTAACACCACCATTTTAACTGTCGTTGATCGATTCTCTAAGGCTGTGCACTTCATTCCCCTGTCCAAGCTTCCCTCAGCCCTGGAGACCGCCACCCTGCTCATCCAACATGTGTTCCGACTGCATGGCATCCCTCAGGACATTGTTTCAGACCGGGGTCCTCAGTTTTCTTCGCAGGTTTGGCAAGCCTTTTGCCGGGCTCTAGGGGCATCAGCCAGCCTCTCCTCGGGATACCACCCACAAACTAACGGCCAGACGGAGCGGGCCAACCAGGACTTGGAGACGGCTCTTCGTTGCGTCACTGCTCGCCACCCAGCCTCCTGGTCCACCCACCTCCCCTGGGTCGAATACGCCCACAACTCCCTGGTCAGCTCCGCCACAGGTATGTCTCCCTTCATGGCCTCTAATGGTTTCCAGCCTCCGCTTTTCCCCTCGCAGGAGTCGGACTCTGCTGTGCCCTCGGTGCAGGGTCATCTCCAGCGCGCCCGCCGGGTTTGGCGTGAGGCACGGGCTGCCCTCTCACGCACGGCGGCTCGGAACAAGAGGTTGGCGGATCTGCACCGCATTCCTGGTCCTGACTACCAGCCCGGGCAGAGGGTTTGGTTGTCCTCTCGGGATCTCCCCCTGCAGACTGAATCCCGAAAACTGGCTCCCAGGTACATCGGCCCTTTTGAGATTGACCGGGTCATCAATCCCACAGTGGTGAGACTGAGGCTTCCTCCTGCCCTGAAGGTGCACCCATCCTTCCATGTTTCCCTTCTGAAGCCGGTGTCCACCAGCCCTCTGTCCCCCCCGGCCGAAGCCCCTCCGCCCCCCGGATCATCGATGACCACCCTGCCTTCACTGTCCGGCGGCTGCTGGATGTGCGGAGGCGGGGCCGGGGTTATCAGTACCTGGTGGATTGGGAGGGGTATGGTCCAGAGGAGCGCTCCTGGATCAAGCGCTCGCTCATCCTGGACCCTAGCTTGTTAAGAGACTTTTACACTCGGTTCCCTGAGAAACCTGGTAGACCGCCAGGTGGCGTCCCTTGAGGGGGGGGTACTGTGAGGGTTGTGGGTGTGTGTCTGTTTTCTCCGCCTCTTTTCTCCCCTGCAGGGCTGGGCAGGCTGGCTGACGAGGCACACCTGCAGACACTCATCTCATCACTACTCTCCATAAAGCATCTGGTCTTCACACCACTCCTCTGCCAGATAATTCCGTCTCGTCGGTAGAGCTGACCTAACTTTTGACTATCTCCAGTGAACTGCCTTGTGTCCTGTCGAGTGTGTTTTTGACGTGTGTTTTCTCCCTCGTACTTTTTCAGTTTCTCTTACCTTGCTGCCTCGTCGCCTGCGTACCTAAGTTGACTGCCTCCGTGCCTGAGTGTTTTTGTTTCGCCCTGGAGTTTCCCCGCTGCCGTGCCGGCCACCAGTCCTTTTGTTTTTGTGAAGCTCTTGGTTAAAATAAACTTTGTTTTGCTCCGAAGGCGCCTACTGATCTCTGCTTCTGGGTCCAGACCCACTGTGAACCGTAACATGCTTTTCAATATGTTTGACTCAACAGTTAACATAAAATCAGCTACTAACAACAGTTTTCAGTCAGTATAAGGTTAAATGAAGAATAAAAAAGAAACTCACCTTATTAAGAATGGAGGTCCAAAGTTATAATCCTTGAAAAAGGGTTAAGAAATCTCTCTCGCGCTGTGTATGAGTCTTACAAGTACAAACACACCTCTCCTCCCAGTTTTGCAAATTGCAAGACAAAGGCATAACCGTACAGCAGGGTATTTATAACTTTGCGATAGCTTTGCGAGGTTTGAATTCAGGCAATCACAAGACAGGGATGAAGGGGGCGTGGCATCAACAGAAACACATTGAAGTTACAACAATGATTCAAACTCATGTCACAACGGGCATAATTGTAAACTGTAATACAATATAGTAACTTAACAAATTACTCAAACACATTAATCACATATACGAACTTATATGCCCAATTTTCCCTTTGTTTTGACGGCAACGGAGCCGCGAACGTGACAAAACTGCGACATATGTTTACATGTTGCTATGGTGATCATTCATGCATGCAGAGTAGCAGTGGCGTTCATGTTGGTGCAAACCTTGTAACCTGTAATACAATATAGTAACTTAAGAAACAAATTAATCACATATACGAACGTGTAAACTGTAATACAATATAGTAACTTAAGAAACAAATTAATCACATATACGAACGTATATGCCCTGTTTAGGCGTACACGGCAGACATTTCCTTTTGTTTAGAGTCCAACGGACATTTAAGCAGCCCCCGACGTCACAAAAGTGCGAGATATGTTCACATGACGCTATGCTGATGGTTGTAATAGTTTAATTCACATATTTCTGTTGTTTGTAATCAATTGATAGTATGTGTGTTTTCAAAATTCAAATTCGCAAAGTATCGCGAGATGCGTGCTGCAACGTCTCCTATATAAACGCGGCATTGTCAGTTAAGAGGCACACCTACACATCACACACAGGTAAGTTCAATTGCTCTCTCCGTGCTTCGTTCTTTTTGTTTTTGTGCCACAGTGGTTTGCAATGTTTTCTAATATGTAATTCAATCATGATAGTATGCATTGACGGGTTAAGCTCATAATGCCTTTATGTTGTTATAGACACAATGGCATACCCCTCTCCCACCAAATTCCCCTCCCTCCCATCACAGCCCTCTTTCCAAGAAGTTCGAAATGAGCTTCAAATGGCTTCTGTAAGTAGTACATATTCCTTTTTCTGTGTTACAGCAGTTTTATTGTGAAAATAAATATTATTTATTATTATATTCTGTTCAGACATGTATTTAATGCACGTGCACATGTAGATAATTGGGACACACATTCTTTCTAGTGCTCCTTCATAGACACACACACACTTAAAGTCTAAATATGGCAAATTTAGTAGTATAAACACAATGAACAGTGAACAGTATAAATATTGCAAATACACAAAGATGACTCAACTTTTTTTTTAAAGGTAATCTCACACTTTATACAGTATAAATATTGCAAATACAGAAAGATGACTCAACTTTTTTTTTTAAAGGTAATCTCACAGTTTATTACAACATTGTACACATACATACAATACTTCAAAATATCCCACAATTCCATCTTTTCATAAAGACGTCCACAGATGCATCAGGCAATTTGGCAGAGAGCATCCACATCGTATTTCTGCAAAACAAGGGCAAAACAATTGAAATATGCAATAATTGAAATATGCAATAATTTATTCTGTGCAGTTGATCAACACTCCTACTATGTTGTATGTATAATTAATCTTACTCTTATTTGTTTTCTTGTAGTATGCTGTCATTGATCCATGTCTAACAGTATCGGAACGCTATGACGCAACATTAAAAGCGCATGCACATGCGCTGGAAGGGTGGATGCGAGAGGTGCGCTGTAAAAACAGCGCACAGCAGCAAGCCCAATTCTGGGAAGCGGAAGCAAGAAAACATGAGAAAACGATTGAGGAGTTAAAACAAAAATTGGACGAACAGGAGACAGTGTTGGTGCTGGTGAAAGACGGTACGTTTGTTACAGTGTACTCATGTATGTGTGTGACCTTCTGAAGTTCTTGTAATTTGACCTGAACACCTCAGAAACTCTCTCTCCAGAGAATTAGTTATTTGAGATGGGATCGCCCTGGCCTCCAGCTCCACCGTAAAGAATCTTGGAGTTGTTTTTGAGCAGGATTTGTCCATTAATGTCACATAAAACAAATTTCCAGAACTGCATTCTTCCATTTACGTAATATTTGCAAAATCAGACGT
The DNA here is from genome assembly GCA_946959425.1 of Argyrosomus regius. NCBI lineage: Eukaryota > Metazoa > Chordata > Actinopteri > Sciaenidae > Argyrosomus > Argyrosomus regius. The sequence continues at coordinate 190,230 of CAMPSB010000211.1, forward strand.
ATTCTATCTCAAGCACAATGTGTTTTGCGACTTTGGTCTATACAAATAAAATTTGATTTGATATTACTTTTCATGTGTGCAGGCGAATGGAACGGCGACGCCGAAGCTGCTGACGCAGTCGACACCGAAGCTGCTGAGGAGGTCGACGCCGCAGCTGCTGACGGGGTTGACAAATTTGAAGATGCCGCTGTCGACGCCGCCGCTGTCGACGCCGCCGCTGCTGACGGCGCCGCTGCTGACGGCGCAGCTGCTGACGGCGCTGGTGACGCAGCCGTTGCCGATGGCGACACCATTCACATGGATAAAAATTGAAATTAATGTTAATTAACGTTTTTGTTTATATGTTAGAAATTGTGTTCAAAATAAAGTTTCGATTATGAAAAGAAGCAAAGAGACACCGTTTTCTTCACATTATATGACAACAAAACATATATCCTCAACATTTGTACGTTACTTGTTGCTTTTTACCTAATTGATATCTGCGGATCATAATTGAAATCCATACCATTGTGTCTGGGGTTTTTTTAGTGCTTTATTTTGACAGAGATAAACACACAAATCAGAACACACACCAGCGCAAGCATGGAAATCAGTCATAACATAATATCTCACACCGCTTTTTTTAATGCTTTATTTAAATCAGTCATAACATAATATCTCACATCGCTTTTTTTAATGCTTTATTTATTTTGACAGAGATAAACACACAAATCAGAACACACACCAGCGCAAGCATGGAAATCAGTCATAACATAATATCTCACACCGCTTTTTTTAATGCTTTATTTAAATCAGTCATAACATAATATCTCACACCGCTTTTTTTAATGCTTTATTTAAATCAGTCATAACATAATATCTCACACCGCTTTTTTTAATGCTTTATTTAAATCAGTCATAACATAATATCTCACACCGCTTTTTTTAATGCTTTATTTAAATCAGTCATAACATAATATCTCACATCGCTTTTTTTAATGCTTTATTTATTTTGACAGAGATAAACACACAAATCAGAACACACACCAGCGAAATCAGTTAATATTCTCCGCTTTTTTAATGCTTATTTAAATCAGTCATAACATAATATCTCACACCGCTTTTTTTAATGCTTTATTTAAATCAGTCATAACATAATATCTCACACCGCTTTTTTTAATGCTTTATTTAAATCAGTCATAACATAATATCTCACACCGCTTTTTTTAATGCTTTATTTAAATCAGTCATAACATAATATCTCACACCGCTTTTTTTAATGCTTTATTTAAATCAGTCATAACAAAAGAATCAGCTTTCACCCAGATGCTGCATTATTATGCAATGGCGCCATCTGCTGTTCTTTAATGAGACTAGCGCATGATTGGCATCAGCATACAGGATATGGAGCCAGCATAAGATGCAATCAACATCTGCTGTTCTTTATGGAGCCAGCATAAGATGCAGTCAACATCTGCTGTTCTTTAATGAGACTAGCACATGATTGGCATCAGCATACAGCATATGGAGCCAGCATAAGATGCAATCAACATGTGCTGTTCTTTATGGAGCCAGCATAAGATGCAGTCAACATCTGCTGTTCTTTAATGAGACTAGCACATGATTGGCATCAGCATACAGCATATGGAGCCAGCATAAGATGCGGTCAACATGGCCGACTTTGAGGCCATTGCACGACCAAGCCCTGTGACGTACAGTCACGCAGAGCACAAATTAGATTCAGCCCCAACTTATGACTGTACTGACCAAGTTTGAAGCCGATCCGAGAAATCGTTCAGGAGGAGTTAAAAAACAAAAGTGGTAAAAATGAAAAATTAAAGTGGAAAAATGAAACTCGGCCGACTTTGAGGCCATGGTACGCCCACGGCCTTCAATGTAGAGTCACGCAGAGCACAATTTAGATTCACCACAATCTTATGACTGTATTGACCAAATTTGAAGGAGATTCGATAAAAGCTGTAGGAGGAGTTAATTAAAATAGAACCCTAAAATGACAGCAGAGTTTGACATTCGGTCAAAATGGCCGACTTTGAGGCCATGGCATGGCCAAGCCGTTCGACGTAGAGTTACGCAGAGCACAATTTAGATTAAACACGTCCTCATGAGTGTACTGACCAAGTTTGAAGCCGATATGAGAAATGCCCTTGGAGGAGTTAAAGCTCAAAAGTGGTAAAAATCCAAAATTTGAAATGGAAATATGCGACTCGGCCAAGTTTGAGGTCATGGTACGGCCACGCCTTTGGATGTACAGTTACACAGAGCACAATTTAGATAGAGGACCTCCTTATGAGTACACTGACCAAGTTTGAAGCCGATGGGAGAAATCGTTCAGGAGGAGTTAAAGCTCAAAAGTGCTAAAAATGAAAAATTAGATTGACAATATCTGATTTCCTGTGGGAGTTGGAGCATGGGTCCAAGAGGCTTTTTGGTGCGTCTTTGGATGTTCTATGGGTCCACCAAGTTTCGTAGAAATCGGCGAAACGTGGCTCCGGGGCTGTTCTTCAAAGTTCCTGTAGGGGGCGCTACAACGACTAGAAACGCGATTTTTGGTACGTGAGCTCCAGACAGCAGTCTACACATGTCCTGTGAATGTCATATTTCTAAGTATTACGGTTTGGTCAGAATGAGTTTTTGGCTACCATAGCGCCACCTAGTGGTGGAATTTTTTTCCCCTTTCTAGGGGAGGCTCAGGGCGCCATGGGCAATCAGCGTGGCAAGTTTCGTGTGAATGACATGTTTCGTTGCAGAGATATAAGGCGTTAACTGTGAAAGAGCGCCACACTGTGGTGGTGGGCCAAAATTGTGCAAAATTGTGCACGCTGTGCCATGAAGACATGATAAACCATTGGTCCAAATTTGGTGTGAATCGGGCATACCATTGTGACGAAACCAGCCACTTCCTGTTTTCATGCGAAATCAGCAGGAAGTGCTAACGACATAACGCGCTTATCTTTCAAAATTTCAACATAGTGTACATTAGTGACTTTGTCAGTAGGGTCTCCAGAGTGTACGTGCAAAGTTTCGTGCAAATCGGACAAACTTGCATGGGTGAGTGGGAAAACGGTGTTTTTTGTATATATCGCCCCCTAGCGAAAAAAAAGTTTAGGCGGAAGTGGGCGTGGCCTACCTAGGGCGACTCAGCTACATGCACTGAACGCGTGGATATGTGTTTTATGAATGTGCGACAAACGGGGCGGGACTTATTCGGCCCTGAAAATTTAACCACATATAGCGCCACCTAGGGGTGTTGGCAGTTAGTGACTTGAACGTAACGCGTAGAATATGCAATTTTTCACCAGGCATGTCGAATGTGCCAAGTAAAAATCACGTAAAGTCCATGCTGAGGCAGTCGAAATGTGACGTAAAGAGGCGGAAGCGCAATAATAAATTGCAGGTTCCTGCTCGGTCCTTAATAAATAAAGAAACGGACCAAATACAATAAGGACCTTGCAGGTTCCTGCTCGGTCCTTAATTAATAAGGACCTTACCAGGTTCCCTGGCTCGGTCCTTAATAATAAACTAACGGACCAAACACAATAAGGACCTTACCAGGTTCCCTGAATAAGGACCTTACCAGGTTCCCTGGCTCGGTCCTTAATAATAAACTAACGGACCAAAAACAATAAGGACCTTACCAGGTTCCCTGGCTCGGTCCTTAATTACCAGGTTCCCTGGCTCGGTCCTTAATAAGGACCTCCCAGTCCTTGACTGGCTCGTCCTTGACTGGCTTGTCCTTGACTGGCTCGGTCCTTAAATATATGGAAATATCCGACTTCCTGTGGGATTTGGGACATGGGTCCAAGAGGCTTTTTTGTGCGTCTTGGCACGTTCTATGAGCCTACCAAGTTTCGTACATATCGGCCAAACGTGGCTCCGGGGCAGTTCCTTAAAAATCCTGTAGGGGGCGCTACAACCGCGAAAAACGCGATTTTTGGTATGTGAGCTCCAGGCACAGGTCTACACGTGTCCTGTGAATGTGACGTTCATAACTATTACGGTTTCCGAACAATGAGCCACCAAGGCAGCATAGCGCCACCTAGTGGCGAATTTTTTTCCCCTTATAAGGGGAGTCTCAGAGCGCCATGGGCAATAATCGTACCAATTTACGTTTTAATCGCACGTGGCGATGCGGAGATATGAGCGGTTAACTTTGAAAGAGCGCCACCATGTGGCCGTGGCCTGAAATTGTGCAAAATTGTGCAGAATGCGCAATGAAGACATGATAAACTATTGTTCCAAATTTGGTGTGAATCGGGCATACTTTTGTGACAAAACACCCCACTTCCTGTTTTGGCGCGAAATGAACAGGAAGTGCTAATGCTATAACGCGCTCATATTGCAAAATTTTAACATACTTTAATTTAGTGTTTTTGTCAGGGGCATCTCCAGATTGTACGTTGAAAATTTCGTGCAAATCGGACAAACGTGCACCGGACAAACGTGCACCGAGAAACCCGAAAAAGTCATTTTCGCACATATCGCCCTCTAGCGAAAAAAAATTATAGGCGGAAATGGGCGTGGCCTATACAGGGCGACTCAGCTCAATTCACCGAACGCGTGGATATAAGGTTTATGAATGTGCGACAAACTATGCGGGAGTTATGGGCCTTGCGAAATTTGCATACAAATAGCGCCACCTAGTGGTCTTCCTAATGGCAAAGTTGAATGTGATGCATGTCGTCGTGCAATTTTCACCATACCTGGCGAATTTGCCAAATAAAAATCACGAAATGTGCGCGTTCAGGCACCTGAAACAAGCCGCGAAGAGGGAGAAGCGTAATAATAAAGAAACGGACCAAATACAATAAGGACCTTACCAGGTTTCCTGGCTCGGTCCTTAATTACCAGGTTTCCTGGCTCGGTCCTTAATTACCAGGTTCCCTGGCTCGGTCCTTAACCCTTAGAGTCCTGAGCCTATTTTGGCCGTTTTTGGATACTTTTGATTTTGTCTTCATGTACCACATTACAAAATGTTTACCATGCCCATGTTTGGTATCATTTTTTTCAGCACAACATTTCCTATATGATCTGACTATTATTTTTTCACTTTGACATACTGTATCAACACATTTAGCCAAAAAACACATAAAACACATAAAATCCTATTTGAAAAATTATATTAATTTTTGCAATAAACAACACAAACATGCTTAATGAAGCATTTGAAATCTTGAAAATGTCAATAGAGGTTGCAAAGGTGAACATACAAAGGTAAAATTGAGAAAAAAATTAACAATATACAATTATTTACCAATAAGAGCAGGTGTGGCTATAGGCGTTTTTCCCCTCCTTTTTTAGTAATGAAACTCTGAAATAGTTCATGTACAAATTTGACAGAGCCACATCAAAGTTTTGACTTCCCAGAGTTCCAAATAGTACAAATGTAAAATACAAAAGGGAAAATTGAGATAAAATCAAACAAAATACAGCTATATACAATAAAAAGCAGGTGTGACTTTAGGCGTTTTTTTCTTTTCCTTTTTAGTAATGACACTGAAATAGTTTATGTACAAAATTTGAGAGCTACATCAATGCTTTGACTTACTTAGTTCCAAATAATGCAAATGTCAAATACAACAGGTAAAATTGAGATACATCAAACAATATACAACTATATACAATCAAGGCAGGTGTTTGTTTTTTATCTGTGCCACTCCTTGAAACAGTTTCTGTCCACGATGAGACAGAGAGCCACATCACAGCCCTAAATATCTCTCCCTATCTCCACCTCTCTATTTCACTGCCTCCTACTCGTCCACAAACTCTCTAAACTGCTCAAAAACTCGCTAAATATCGCTAAAAAACTCACTAAATATCACTAACCTACTTTCTCCGTGTCTCTTTCTCTCTGCTCGCCAAACTCCTCCCGCATTTTTTTCAAATTTCTCCCGCGGTTGACTTCCGATCATACGCAGTCTCCCCCCGCCCCCCCCCCGACACACAGCCTGTAGAGTATATCTATGCTGTAGAGGACAGCCAGCACATTCTGGCATTTTTTACCGTTTTCTGATATAACAAAAAATGGCGAAGATATTGAAATAAATGCAGCGTCTGTGCCATCCCGTATCGCGGACCTTACGCACGTCCGTGATACGATGTATGATTTTTTTTTTAAAAACTTTAAACGATCATATCTCCTGTTTTACTTGGTCTATCGACATCAAACCAAAACTAGGAAAGAGTTTGAAGCCTGCACTTTCATATAAATGTGCCTGCATCGCTCTACGTGCGCTATACACTGTGCAGTGACGTAATGAGGTGGTCACATGATTTGATCACGCCGGCGTGATCGTCGGCTTCTAAGGGTTAATAAAACAAAGGGTTTTTTTCAGTTCATTTCAGTTATAGTACCCATAGATGGTGAATTGTTAATCAATGGCGCCATCTGCTGGGCTAGCATAAAATTCACGCCTGTCGACTTAGAGTCACGAAGAGCACCGTATTTGGTCAAAACGTCTGACTTTGAGGCCACGCCACGGGCACGCCCTTCGACGTACAGTCACGAAGAGCACCGTTTGAATAGAGCTCGATAAGATGAAAGCACTGACTAAGTTTGAAAGTGCTAAAAAGTGAGTGGAGCTGGACAAGATGAAAACACTGACCAAGTTTGAAGCTGACCCGAGAAATCCTCTAGGAGGAGTTAAAGCTCAAAAGTGCTAAAAAGTTTGACATTTCTGCAAATTGGCCAACTTTGAGGCCACGCGCTGGACACGCCTTTCGACTTAGAGTCACGAAGAGCACCGTTTGAGTAGGGCTGGACAAGATTAAAACACTGACCAAGTTTGAAGCCGACCCGAGAAATCCTCTAGGAGGAGTTAAAGCTCAAAAGTGCTAAAAAGTTTGACATTTGTGCAAATTGGCCAACTTTGAGGCCACGCCCTGGACACGCCGTTCGACTTAGAGTCACGAAGAGCACCGTTTAAATAGAGCTGGACAAGATGAAAACACTGACCAAGTTTGAAGCCGACCCGAGAAATCCTCTAGGAGGAGTTAAAGCTCAAAAGTGCTAAAAAGTTTGACATTTCTGCAAATTGGCCAACTTTGAGGCCACGCCCTGGACACGCCTTTCGACTTAGAGTCACGAAAAGCACCGTTTGAGTAGAGCTGGACAAGATAAAAACACTGACCAAGTTTGAAGCCGACCCGAGAAATCCTCTAGGAGGAGTTAAAGCTCAAAAGTGCTAAAAATGAAAAATGAAAATGGAAATATCCGACTTCCTGTTGGAATTGGAGCATGGGTCTAAGAGGGTTTTTGGTGCGTGTTGGGATGTATTATGGGCCCACCAAGTTTCGTAAAAATGGGCGAAACATGGGTCCGGGGCTGTTCTTTAAAGTTCCTGTAGGGGGCGGTATAAGTACTAGAAACGCCATATTTGGTACGTGTGGTCCAGGCAGCAGTCTACACGTGTCCTGTGAATTTCATATTCCTAAGTATTACGGTTTGGTCAGAATGAGTTTTTGGCCACCAGAGCGCCACCTAGCGGCGGACTTTTTTTCCCCTTTTTAGGGGAGGTTCAGGGTGCCATGGGCAATGAGCGTGCCAAGTTTCGTTTGAATGACACGTTCCGTTGTTGAGATATAAGCCGTTAAGTTTGAAAGAGCGCCACCCTGTGGCGGTTGCTTCAAATTGTGTAAAATTGTGTATGGTGTGCAATGAAGACATGATAAAGCATTGTACCAAATTTGGTGTCAATCGGCCATACCATTGTGGTGGAATAGGCCACTTCCTGTTTTCATGCGAAATTGGCAGGAAGTGCTAACGTCATAACGCGGTTATCTTTCAAAATTTCAACACAATGTACATTAGTGTTTTTGTGAGTAGTTAGTTAAGTTAATGTTTCATAGAGCCTCCGGTTTTGAGGAGTGCGTTTTTTGTTGTCATTTATTCATAGAGCCTCCGGTTTTGAGGAGTGCGTTTTTTGTTGTCATTTATATTTTTCCTCCCTTGGGAGCGTTTTGAGTTTTGAGTTCATAGCTTTTTGTTTTCCTCCCTGTGGAGCGATCTTTTGTTTATTCATAGATAACTTTCATAGACGGTTTTTGGTTATCACTCTGTCTAGGAGGTAAAAGATTTAAATAAAGTCTGCCGGAACCTATATTTCCTCTGCATCTGAGTCTGTTTGAATCCAGGTCTGACAAATGTATATTATTATTTTCCTCAGGCATGCCACTTAGCAAAGCAAAGACCCTCCAGAAAGTTTAGGGGAACCTGTCATTCAATAGAAATAGTATTTATGAAGTTATTCTGTCACTCTGCTCTGTGTGCTCCCTGCACTCTGTTCTACGGACACAGCTTTCTCTCTGTTGTCCCTCCCCCACAAGACCCCCAGAGTCCTTTGATTGGCTAGAAACGTCATAGATACCATTTCCACTGATTGGTTGAAAAAGAAAATATCCCGCCTAGTAACGTTTGTTTTGTGTTGCTAAAGGGAAGAAAACTGACCTTTAGAGCGATTCAAAGAAACGGTTATTATCTCTGCTTTCCTCCAGAAATCTTTCCGCCTTTTTAACATGCGTTTTACTGGCGTATTCATTCATATTGGTTTTCACGAACGCCACCTCATTAAAAGTTCAGTGTAGATATTGTTCAATAAATCCGGTTAATGTGCAACGTGTCGAGTAATATCTATTACTCTATTTTACGAACACAAATGGCAAATAGAGTAAACAAACTCAACGAAGCACCATTGGTCTCATTGGTGGACATGGCTGGTCTGTCCTGTCCTGTCCTGTCCTACTGCCGGCCGGTGTCGGTGTTACATGACCAATGGAGCGTAACTTGATTGGCTGGACGTTGGATGAATTGAGACAGGGATCGATTGCTTCTGCCTGGTTACCCGGATGTTGTCTGGTTCTTTTGACACTGAATTTTTTGATGTTGAATTTTTTGACACTGAATTTTTTTGTACACGGAATTTTTTGATGTTGAATTTTTTGAGATGTTGAATTTTTTTACATGTCGAATTTTGAAAAACTGAATATTTTGAGACACTGAATTTATTTTAACATTGAAAAACAAATCAGAGGCGAAAAAACATTCAGTGCTAAAAATTCGATGGTTTTTAAAATTCAAAGTCTGATTTTGATGCTGAAAAAATTCAGTATTAGAAATTCAGATGGCACAGAAATACTTCCATAGTCTAGCTTCCAACAGCCGCTCAATATTAACGTCTACATTTACCTTATCTAATTCATCTGGGTCGCTATTTATATTTACGTGTTTCTCCAATGATTCTAGAGGAATGAAACTAGCAGACAATCAGCCAGCTTGTGAGGGTTGTGGGTGTGTGTCTGTTTTCTCCGCCTCTTTTCTCCCCTGCAGGGCTGGGCAGGCTGGCTGACGAGGCACACCTGCAGACACTCATCTCATCACTACTCTCCATAAAGCATCTGGTCTTCACACCACTCCTCTGCCAGATAATTCCGTCTCGTCGGTAGAGCTGACCTAACTTTTGACTATCTCCAGTGAACTGCCTTGTGTCCTGTCGAGTGTGTTTTTGACGTGTGTTTTCTCCCTCGTACTTTTTCAGTTTCTCTTACCTTGCTGCCTCGTCGCCTGCGTACCTAAGTTGACTGCCTCCGTGCCTGAGTGTTTTTGTTTCGCCCTGGAGTTTCCCCGCTGCCGTGCCGGCCACCAGTCCTTTTGTTTTTGTGAAGCTCTTGGTTAAAATAAACTTTGTTTTGCTCCGAAGGCGCCTACTGATCTCTGCTTCTGGGTCCAGACCCACTGTGAACCGTAACAGAATTATCTGGCCACCATGGATCCCGCAGAGACACCGGCGCTCCGACAAGCCCTGGTGAGTCAAGGAGCCCGTATGGGGCAACACGAGGAGGCCCTCGGACAGGTCACGGACACACTTAAACGCCTTTCTTCAGGTTTCACCCAGCTTGAGGCTCGTTTGGACCAGATGGCCACTCACCTCCTCACCGCTCCCGTTCCAGCTCCGGTTGTGGCTCCCGCTCCAGCTCCGGACTCCGCTCCAGTTCCTCCACCCAACCATCCCCGTGAGCCCTTCATCCCCACACCTGCCAGGTACTCAGGAGTTTTAGGGACCTGTAGCCAGTTTCTCCACCAGTGCTCCTTAGTGTTTGAGCAGCAGCCTTTAACCTACGCTACTGACAGAGCTAAGGTAGCCTTCATTATGAGTTTATTGTCAGATAAGGCTTCTGCCTGGGCTTTGGCTGTGTCAGACAGCAACTCTAACATTTGTAATTCTTTTCCTTTATTTTCTGCTGAGATGAGGAAGATTTTCGATCACCCTTTAAGGGACAGGGAGGCTAGTAGCCGACTCCTTACTTTACAGCAGGGTTCCAGCTCAGTCTCCCACTACTCTGTTGACTTTCGTATTCTCGCAGCTGAGTCTGGGTGGGATGAGACAGCTCTGCAGGGAGCTTTCCGTAGAGGTTTGAGTGAGCAGGTCAAGGATGAGTTAGCAGCTAGGGACGAAACATCTTCTCTAGACGAGCTAATTTCCCTAGCCACTCGCCTAGATAACCGCCTCCGTGAGAGACGCAGGGAGAGAGCAGCCAGGCTTAATTCCCCTTCTCCCCCCTCTCGTTCCTGGTCTGTTCGGCCACCTGCACCTTCTCCTCCTCTCCCTGACCCACCAGTCCCCGGTGGCTCTCCGTCCACGGTGCCATCGCTCCCCTGCTCCGAGGAACCCATGCAGCTAGGAAGGACGAGGCTCTCCCAGGTCGAACGCCTTCGACGACGGCGTCTTGGGCTGTGCGGCTACTGTGGTCAGGCTGGCCACCTTCTCGCCCTGTGTCCAATCCTGCCAAAAGAGCAGGCTCACCAGCCACAGGAGGGGCACTGGTGAGCCGTTCCTCTGTCCCTTCCTCCTCTCCTAGCCGTCTCCAGCTTAAGGGTACTGTGTCCTGGTGTCAAGTTTCAATTCCTCTGCAAGTACTCGTGGATTCTGGTGCTGATGACAACTTTATTGACTCTGGCCTTGTCTCCCAGTCTAACCTTCCCTCAGAGCCCTTACCTGCAGCTAAGGACGTTGTTGCCCTCGACGGGAGGTTGCTAGGCCGCGTCACCCACCGCACTGCTCCCCTGTCACTGCTCCTATCTGGTAACCACCACGAATCCATTTCTTTTTTTATTATTTCCTCGCCTACCACCCCCCTAGTTTTAGGTCTCCCCTGGTTAGTTCTGCATAATCCTCACATCGACTGGTCCTCATCAGCCATCACCAACTGGAGCCTCTTTTGTCACTCCCACTGCCTCCACTCTGCTATTCCTGCCGCAGTCTCACCTACGCCGCCTCCACCCAGGCCGGTTGACCTCACTGGCGTACCTGCTCAGTATCACGACCTCCGGGAGGTTTTCAATAAGGACCGTGCTCAATCCTTGCCACCTCACAGACCCTATGACTGTGGCATAGACTTACTCCCTGGCGCCCCCTTACCCTCCAGCAAGCTCTACAACCTCTCCAAACCAGAAAGGATGGCCATGGAGACTTATATCACAGACTCGCTAGCAGCTGGTTTCATTCGTCCCTCGTCCTCTCCTGTGGGGGCAGGCTTCTTCTTTGTAGATAAGAAGGACAAGACTCTTCGCCCCTGTATTGATTACAGGGGTTTAAATGACATAACTGTGCGTAACAAGTACCCTCTTCCCCTCATCGACTCCGCTTTCAGCTCCCTTCATGAGGCCACCGTCTTCACTAAACTGGACCTCAGGAATGCATACCATTTGGTACGTATCAGGGAGGGGGACGAGTGGAAGACCGCTTTCAATACACCCCTGGGACATTTCGAGTACTGTGTTATGCCATTTGGACTAACTAATGCACCTGCTGTTTTCCAAGCCCTTGTTAATGATGTCCTGCGAGACATGTTGAATAAGTTTGTGTTTGTGTACATCGACGACATCCTTATTTTTTCCCGGTCCCTTGAAGAACATGTTCAGCACGTCAGGCTGGTTTTGCAGCGGCTCCTTGAGAACAGACTATATGTAAAAGCAGAGAAGTGTGAATTTCATGTGTCATCTGTGCAGTTTCTTGGTTTTGTGGTGGAGAAGGGACAGATCAGAACCGACCCTGCCAAGGTTCAGGCAGTGGCCGACTGGCCCACTCCTACAACCCGTAAGCAGTTACAGAGGTTTCTAGGATTTGCCAATTTCTACCGTAGGTTTATCAGGAACTACAGCTGTGTCGCCTCCCCACTAACCAAGCTAACCTCTGTTAAAACTCCCTTTTTATGGTCCCCTGCAGCAGATGCTGCTTTTTGTAGGTTGAAGCGCCTGTTTTCCTCGGCACCTGTGCTTTCTCACCCAGATCACGCTGCTCAGTTTGTGGTGGAGGTCGACGCCTCGGACTCAGGAGTGGGAGCTGTCCTCTCGCAGCGTTCTGCCTCCGACCAAAAGCTACATCCCTGTGCCTTCTTCTCCCGTCGACTCACGCCAGCGGAAAGAAATTATGATGTGGGGAACCGTGAGCTTCTGGCGGTCGTGCTGGCTCTCCAGGAGTGGAGGCATTTTCTGGAGGGAGCCACCTTTCCTTTTATTGTCTGGACTGATCATAGGAACCTTTCTTATCTCCGCTCTGCCCGCAGGCTGAACTCTCGCCAGGCCCGGTGGGCTCTGTTCCTGGGCCGTTTCGACTTCCACCTAACCTACCGGCCCGGCACCAGGAACACCAAGCCGGATGCCTTGTCTCGCCAGTTCGACTTTCTGGAGGAGGAGCCATGTGGGGAGACCATCTTACCTCCATCATGTGTGGTTGGAGCTGCCAGGTGGGAGGTCGAGAGGTTGGTCCAGGAGGCCCGAGGGGACCATCCGGATCCAGAGGGCTGCCCCCCGGGCGGCTGTTCGTGCCACCACCAGCCAGGTCTCCGGTACTTCAGTGGGGACACGCCTCCAAGGTAGCTTGCCACCCTGGTTTCCACCGCACCCTAGCCCTCTTGCAGCAGCGGTTCTGGTGGGCCACGATGTCTGCTGACACCAAGGAGTTCGTCGCCGCCTGCTCCGTCTGCGCCCGCAGTAAGGCCTCTCACCGCCCCCCTGCTGGCTTCCTTCGCCCCCTTCCCATTCCTCACAGGCCTTGGTCTCACATCGCGGTGGACTTCGTCACAGGCCTGCCTCCATCAGAGGGTAACACCACCATTTTAACTGTCGTTGATCGATTCTCTAAGGCTGTGCACTTCATTCCCCTGTCCAAGCTTCCCTCAGCCCTGGAGACCGCCACCCTGCTCATCCAACATGTGTTCCGACTGCATGGCATCCCTCAGGACATTGTTTCAGACCGGGGTCCTCAGTTTTCTTCGCAGGTTTGGCAAGCCTTTTGCCGGGCTCTAGGGGCATCAGCCAGCCTCTCCTCGGGATACCACCCACAAACTAACGGCCAGACGGAGCGGGCCAACCAGGACTTGGAGACGGCTCTTCGTTGCGTCACTGCTCGCCACCCAGCCTCCTGGTCCACCCACCTCCCCTGGGTCGAATACGCCCACAACTCCCTGGTCAGCTCCGCCACAGGTATGTCTCCCTTCATGGCCTCTAATGGTTTCCAGCCTCCGCTTTTCCCCTCGCAGGAGTCGGACTCTGCTGTGCCCTCGGTGCAGGGTCATCTCCAGCGCGCCCGCCGGGTTTGGCGTGAGGCACGGGCTGCCCTCTCACGCACGGCGGCTCGGAACAAGAGGTTGGCGGATCTGCACCGCATTCCTGGTCCTGACTACCAGCCCGGGCAGAGGGTTTGGTTGTCCTCTCGGGATCTCCCCCTGCAGACTGAATCCCGAAAACTGGCTCCCAGGTACATCGGCCCTTTTGAGATTGACCGGGTCATCAATCCCACAGTGGTGAGACTGAGGCTTCCTCCTGCCCTGAAGGTGCACCCATCCTTCCATGTTTCCCTTCTGAAGCCGGTGTCCACCAGCCCTCTGTCCCCCCCGGCCGAAGCCCCTCCGCCCCCCGGATCATCGATGACCACCCTGCCTTCACTGTCCGGCGGCTGCTGGATGTGCGGAGGCGGGGCCGGGGTTATCAGTACCTGGTGGATTGGGAGGGGTATGGTCCAGAGGAGCGCTCCTGGATCAAGCGCTCGCTCATCCTGGACCCTAGCTTGTTAAGAGACTTTTACACTCGGTTCCCTGAGAAACCTGGTAGACCGCCAGGTGGCGTCCCTTGAGGGGGGGGTACTGTGAGGGTTGTGGGTGTGTCTGTTTTCTCCGCCTCTTTTCTCCCCTGCAGGGCTGGGCAGGCTGGCTGACGAGGCACACCTGCAGACACTCATCTCATCACTACTCTCCATAAAGCATCTGGTCTTCACACCACTCCTCTGCCAGATAATTCCGTCTCGTCGGTAGAGCTGACCTAACTTTTGACTATCTCCAGTGAACTGCCTTGTGTCCTGTCGAGTGTGTTTTTGACGTGTGTTTTCTCCCTCGTACTTTTTCAGTTTCTCTTACCTTGCTGCCTCGTCGCCTGCGTACCTAAGTTGACTGCCTCCGTGCCTGAGTGTTTTTGTTTCGCCCTGGAGTTTCCCCGCTGCCGTGCCGGCCACCAGTCCTTTTGTTTTTGTGAAGCTCTTGGTTAAAATAAACTTTGTTTTGCTCCGAAGGCGCCTACTGATCTCTGCTTCTGGGTCCAGACCCACTGTGAACCGTAACACAGCTAGCTGTTTCATGCTCTGTTGCCTTAAATGAAACGTAACGTGAACACGGTAGCTAGCCTGCTGTCAACTAGCTGAAAAGTCTGAATATTAAACTCACGTCTACAGGTGTATTTGCCCTGACATTTTTTAGGCTTGAAGTGGGGATTTAATAACATTGTGTGATTGTAAGTGATGCTAGGAGTAACGTTAACAAGACTGGCTTATTTTTTCATGGGGTCAGTTGAGAATGAAAAGGCAGGGGGAGAAGATGTATGACTTCTTTTTAAAGAGAAGCAAGTCAGCAAAATATGAGGCAGACAGACAGCCAGAGTTCAGGTCTGCCATCAGCAGTCCTGGCAACTCCCATCCTGGGACCAGTCAGGAGAGAGACTGTGATGCACACAGCCCATCATCAGCAGGTCAGAGCATCTACAGAAGCAGTCAATCACTTCAGTCATTTTAAGTTACAGGGTTCCTACACTAGTATGGAAAGTATGGAATTTGATTTTCTACATTTCCAGGTGTGTAGTAGTATGGAAAATGGAAACAATTGTATGGAAATATATTTATCTTAATACTTATCTGGGTTATCTGAAGATATTTGGGTTAATTATTTTGCATGCACTACCTATCTACAATCTCCTGGAAATAATTTGGTGACATGGCATACAAAATCAGAATAATGATAACAAACTAGAAAAATTTCTAAAGAAATTTTGAGTGTGCCTGACTCTGGCCCCGTCGAGCCCTACATTAAATAGCTGTCAGCGTGTGTATGCGCGTGTGTGTGTGTTTTGTCTGTTAATTAGAGGGTTTTCCAAAGTCTTTTATTTTGAAGGGACTCTTATTTTGAAAGAATTTTGTCTAGTGTGTGTGTCTGTGTGTCTGTGTGTGTCTGTCTGTCTGTCTGTGTCTCCCTCTATCCATCTATCTGTCTGTGTTTATCTCTGAGAGAGAAGGATAAAATGGCCGACATTCAAACTGTATTATTGACAGTCATTGTTATTATACAGAGAGTTCAATCAAGTTAATCACAGTCAGGCTTGTGGGGGGCAGTTAAGGAGAAAGTTTTACAGTCTTTTATTTTGAAGGAACTCTTATTTTGAAAGTCTTGTTGTGTGTGTGTGTATGTTTGTGTGTGTGTGTGTGTGTGTGTGCGTGTGTGTTTTGCCTGTTGAGGAGAGAGTTTTCTAAAATATTTTGTTTTGAAGGGACTCTTATTTTGAAAGTCTGTGTGTCTTTCTATCTATGTCTGTGTATGTGTCTGCGACAGAGAAGGATAAAATGGCCGACATTAAAAATGTAGCCCTGATAGTCATTGATATTATAAAGACAGTGAAAACAGCCCCTCCCCCCTCTGCTCCCTGTCTGTGTCTGTGAGAGGGGCCAGGTGGAGCCCACCAATCAGAGCAGAGCAATCAACCGCAGCTGCTGTGTGAGATTAAACAGTGCTGAGAGAGAGAAAAACGTCTGAAAGCCACCCCTCGAACAGAAAGGACTCCTGACCAAACCGTTGCTCCAATCTCTGAACCGACTTTACTGTGAGCATGCTGAGCCCTTCCCGAACGTCTAGAGACCTGTTTTGTGTGATTACCAGGAAGAAATGTCCCCTTTACAGCGATTCAAAGAAATGTTACTTCTGCTTTCCTCGAGAAAATTTCCCGCTTTTTTAACATGGCAGTCTATGGGGCTGTGGATGGGTGTTGCTGCCGCATCTTTGCGTGTGACACCAAAACTATAAAGGTGACAGCTTCAGCAGTGTTATCACTGCGACCACCACAAATTTTCCTACGTTTCTATGTATAAATTATTTCTGTAGAGTGACATTTGCGGCCTTGAGCGCAGTTTACAAATTTATTTTTCAATGAATTTCTCTCTCCCTCTGCCCTCTAGCGATGATGTCACCAACTGTAGCTCGCGAACATTCTACCAATACACACCCATTCATTTTTTGGCGTGGTTTTTGGCGATTTTTAGGCAAACCGTTTGCCGAAACGCTTAGAAAAGTCATAGCAGTCCATTCCCGGCCGAGCCGCACGTTTTGATACCTTTTTGTGTATGTGCGACCAAAACTGCGGGAGGAGTAGTGATCTGAAAAAAGGGCGTAAGAAAAATAATAATAACTAGAAAAATTTCTAAAGAAATTTTGAGTGTGCCTGACTCTGGCCCCGTCGAGCCCTACATTAAATAGCTGTCAGCGTGTGTATGCGCGTGTGTGTGTGTTTTGTCTGTTAATTAGAGAGTTTTCCAAAGTCTTTTATTTTGAAGGGACTCTTATTTTGAAAGAATTTTGTCTAGTGTGTGTGTCTGTGTGTCTGTGTCTGTCTGTCTGTCTGTCTGTGTCTCCCTCTATCCATCTATCTGTCTGTGTTTATCTCTGAGAGAGAAGGATAAAATGGCCGACATTCAAACTGTATTATTGACAGTCATTGTTATTATACAGAGAGTTCAATCAAGTTAATCACAGTCAGGCTTGTGGGGGGGCAGTTAAGGAGAAAGTTTTACAGTCTTTTATTTTGAAGGAACTCTTATTTTGAAAGTCTTGTTGTGTGTGTGTGTGTGTGTGTGTGTATGTTTGTGTGTGTGTGCGTGCGTGTTTTGCCTGTTGAGGAGAGAGTTTTCTAAAATATTTTGTTTTGAAGGGACTCTTATTTTGAAAGTCTGTGTGTCTCTCTATCTATGTCTGTGTATGTGTCTGCGACAGAGAAGGATAAAATGGCCGACATTAAAAATGTAGCCCTGATAGTCATTGATATTATAAAGACAGTGAAAACAGCCCCTCCCCCTCTGCTCCCTGTCTGTGTCTGTGAGAGGGGCCAGGTGGAGCCCACCAATCAGAGCAGAGCAATCAACCGCAGCTGCTGTATGAGATTAAACAGTGCTGAGAGAGAGAAAAACGTCTGAAAGCCACCCCTCGAACAGAAAGGACTCCTGACCAAACCATTGCTCCAATCTCTGA